>ML809389.1:318671-357744 GCA_009831015.1 Picea engelmannii
ACCGACGTTTCAAATGTGGCAAGTGAGACGTTGCAACATCCAAAAATGACGTTTCAAATGTGGCAAGTGAGACGTTACAAACGTGGCAAGACCGACGTTTCAAACGTGGCAAGTGAGACGTTGCAAACGTGGCAAGTGAGACGTTGCAAACATGGCAAGTGAGACATTTCAGATGTGGCAAGACCGATGTTTCAAACGTGGCAAGTGAGACGTTGCAAACGTGGCAAGTGAGACGTTGCAAACGTGGCAAGTGAGACGTTGCAAACGTGGCAAGTGAGATGTTTCAGACGTGGAAAGAGAGACATTTCAAAGGTGGCAAAAGAGACGTTCTTAAGGTGGTTATTTTTGGAACCCCAGGGATTGTAAGTGCTATGTGCATACTTCTTAAGACTTGCATAAAGTATTTTCCCTAGATGGTTTTCTTTAGCTAGTTGTAATATGTGTGGAATACAGCATTTGACTGCTATTACTTGTACATGTCACTATAATACCATAGTGTACCGAACTTCGTGGCCAGAGGTTCAAAGGGCTCGATGTCCAGGAAGGTTTCACCTTCCGACATCTCCCATGTGATGAAAACGATCAGGATTAGAAGCCAGCTGAAGTGGAACTCATATCCTTGATCTTGCGCTTCCCTGCAGTCTAGTTTCAACTGGTTCATGAGGTACTTTGCCCAATTCATTTGTAGGCCCTCCATGCACTTTACTGCGAGGTCGAATACAAAACCAGTCACTTGGGTGGGTCAGTTCTTGCGGACTAACTTTCCTGCGATCAACTGACAAGCAAAGCACACTGCACCGTTCTATATAGAGGCTACCTTGTATCCTCGCGTTCCCTTATCGACATCTCCATAAGTGTCCTTGATCCTTTGTGCAAAAGCGTGATCCATGGATTTTCTAGGGTAGAAATCCTATGGGTCAGGGCCTTGCATACTCAACCTTGTAATCTAATTGATCAATGTCAAATCCACTATGATACGGTGGTTTAACCATAGGTATCCACCATGGTAACAGGACAACATTAGCTTGATGCATGCATTCACTTCTCGGTTCCTTCCGAAGTGAGGAATCTTCATGACATTGAGCAGTGTGGGTTGCACAAGGTTCATAGTCCATGACTGGGGAACTATTTTTGATTTCTTTACCTTTGTTCTGGTTAGGTACTTATGTGGGGCAAACATGTTGTAGACATTCCTATCGCCGAGGTTGAAATCACTAAAATTCAACGCTGTAATCTTTTCTTGGTCTACACGAACTGTGTGTATCCCTTTCGGGAGGTACACAGTGACCAAAGCATACTCAAATTCTCTGGGCACACTGTCTCGATTGATTTCACTGCTCAAAGGTGGTAGGTAGGCGGGTAAAATGCTCAGAATCAACTTAGCATTCACGAGATCATCTATGTGCTTGGCTCATTTCTCATCGGCTAGCCAGGTTGGTATGGCTCAAGAAGTTGATGGAAAAGCTGGAAGTTCTCTTGTGTATGATGCTTATACACCTGTGGATAATCCTCTCTCTGACATGACTCTTTCAGTCATCAGGTCAATCAAAACTTCTTTAGCAACTTTCTTTGCAGCGCTCAATTCTTCTGACATACAAACTCAAGGCGAACAATCGCAGGTTCGGGGAACAATTGAGACACAGTACTGAGATAGAGAGAAAGAGTGAGATGATCGCTGTATAAACTCAGCTTAGTCTATGGGCTCGAATTCGCAATTGGCAAAAGTGTTCTCGGTGCACGGTGCGGTGAGATAAATAGGTAACTTGACAATGGGTCACTTAGAACGGGTATGAGGTCTCCATTAACTCTTTTTCGGTCCATTATGGCATGGTCCAACAGTCTGATGACGAACCATAATTTCCTTTCTTCCCATTCAGAGCGTCGATTGAACGATTATAATGTCCCCAATGGCTATATTGCTTCGCCATGGCGAAGTGCCATGTGTCGTTGTTTTGATATCCCGACGAAGATCCGATTTTGCATATTTTCCTTCTGCGAGGTTCCCTCAGGGAATTTCTATAACTTTTTAATCTTATCCTTCTTCTTACCTAGCTTTCTAGCCTAATTTCCAATGAGCTTCGTCTAGGTAGTTCTTTTTCCATTCTGATTCTTATCTTCTTTTAACATAGTTACTTTGCGATGTTGAAATTCTTCCCTAGGGTTCCTGGATAATACTTCTTCTTTTTCTAGGGTAAGTACTCCGGTCTTCTGTGGGTCTTCTAATGTTCTTACAGCTTCATCATCTGGGTTGCTAGTGTTAAATAGCTTTGATCTTCTCTCTTGTTCTGCAATCAAGTGTGCGATCCTTCTGGTCATGAAATTTTTTAACTCTTGTTCCTTTTATTCCAAAACTTATTCTTCTTCTTTTTGTCTGGCTTGATCCCTATAAATCCAAGGTTTTCCTAGTAACATGGTAAACGGGGCACTGTCTTCAACAAATTTAACAATCTCGAAATATTCTTCTGTCAAAGTTCCATTAGTGTTCATAGTTATGAAAGGGTTCTTTCCACATAGGTTTATCAGCTTACCTATGAATAGTCCTATTCCTCCTAATGAAGGGATCATAGCAGGCTTCCCTATGGCTTCCCAACTTATTTCTGTCATGATATTCACCTGTGTTTCTTCATCCAGAATACAGTCAATGTCAAAGTCTCCTAGTCTTACTTCAATGCATTCTTTTTCTTTGAATATCTCTGATAGTCTGACATGTCGATGGTCATTCAAGGTTTTGTTTATTTTCAACAATACTTTCTCTAATTCTTCCTGGGGTTCCGCCATTTTTGGATTTGCCTTAGGGTTTTCTTTATTCAGATTCATTTCTTTCAGCTTAGCAATCATTCTAGGGAAATCCAACTCTTCATGGTCCATATCTTTACAACAAATACAACCATGTCTTTTCCCAGGTAATTCCTTAGCAAGATATCCTGGTCTTCTGCAACTATAAAAGAGGGTTAATCCTCTCTTTCTTTTAAATGATCCCTAGCTTCTCCTGTACTGCGCACTAGGATCATGGTAGCTAACCTGCAAAAAAATATTTCTAGGATCCTGCATCCATTTGTTAGTCCAAACATTATTTCTATGCATAGGTATAACATATCTTTCACTATTCTTATCAGATCTACTCATATCAAGCCTTCTTTCATCTATTAATACCCTAGTTTTCAATCTAGGACAAAACTTATCAATCATACCTAGATCCATACTTTAGAAACCAAAACTTCCACTTATCTTACTTCTATAGAGCACAAAGCTTCCAGATCTAAAACTTTTAACTATTCTTACCTTTATCAGAGCACAGATCTTGTAGATCGTACCTCTTTTAATCAAAAAATTCTCACGTTTACCTTTCTTAGAGCACAAAGCTTTCAGATCTTGCTTCTTTCCTTCAGATCCGACATCTTTTATTTAGATCGGGTTTCTTTATTTAGCATAGATATTTGTAAATTAAGTAGGATACTGTGCACTAGGGCACATATCTACGCACAGAGTGTTCACAATCTCATGTCGAATCTTTGCACAAAGATTCTTCTTTCTCAGTTCCTAGTAATCACAGTTTCAGGTCTCAGCAATAGGACCATTTGTTGGCACAGGGGCAGACCTAGGGTTCAATGCTACAATAACACACCAACAAAGCCCTAGCTACCGTCCCTTTCGGCAACACCTGCGAAACTAATGAAGTCTCACCCGAGGTAGAGGAAGGGGTGGTTGCAAGACTCAGGTGTCTGCAACCTTAGCTAGAACATAGATATGTGATTGTACTACTTAATAAAGCACTTAGCACCGTCAGTTCCTCAATATGCAATCAATATCCACTTCACTAATAAAACAGGGCTTCACAGTATCCACACTAAGCTAATGTATTTAAGCACTTAACATAGGTAAATAGATCAGATCAAGAAGATCAAGCACTAAGCATGGCTATATAGATCAGATCTAACATTCTCACATATAATAAGCACAAAGCATAAGTATATCTATCTAAATACATCAAAGAACTTAGCAAATAACATGTGAACAAATCAAGACAAAGCACAAAGTAACATAATACCGTATTTGCGTGGTTCACCCCCACCCTGGGGCTACGTCCACCAACTCTTCTTCTTTATTGTCTCCAGTCAATCGGTTGCAAACACAGAGCCTTAAAACCCTTACTCCACATAGGAAAAAAGATCTGCGCAACTCACTAGATCCTTCTTCCTTACATTACAACACTAAGCCTTCCACAGTCTGTTACAACCACTTGCACTTAGCTCTGCAAGTCTCTCACAGTAGGCACAAAGAACTTACAGACTCTACTTGCACTTAGCCTACGTTCACATCACATAGATGCACCACTACCATTTCTTATTCTATCTATCCTAAGCATCTATTTATATATACAAAACAGGCCTAAGCATGGGTAAACCCATGGGATGATGTTCCATTCCCGTTACATATTCCCACATCCCAAAAAGGACCCAAAAAGGGGTCCAGTTCCCATGATCTCCACTTCATCTTCCGCTCCTCCTTCGACAGGCTGTCGAAGTCCAAAAATAAGTCAACATGACCAAGAATCTCTCAAAACTTGGTCAAGGGACAACATAATCCCCCCATAGTTACCTTTGTAGGTACTTAGGAAATGATAGTAAGGTTACCAACTCGTAGCCAGCCTCCAGGAGCTACAGTCAATAGTCAAGACCGAACGTATGGGAAGGATATCAAAGTCCGAAGATCTTCCAAAGAACTGGAGACAAGTAGACTGGTAGTACTCCAAGGGACCCTGGATGGATTCAGAGTTCATGAAGCACCGAGACCAAATGAAAACAGTGGTTTCTCAAGAACAACCCGCAATATACGATCTTTTCGCTACGATTGGTTAAGCTTTGGAGGGGTAATCTTCGCTTCTCTCCCACACACGACCTCTTGTTTATCCCCTATGTGAGAGCGGGTTCCTGGATATGCTTATATGAAAGTTGGATTTATATGCTCTTTAGTGTTCTACAGTCTGTTTAGTAGTTTTGGACAATTTACTCACTTCACCCAGTCCAAATACCTTAATCCTAAGCTACTAGTGGTGTGCTTAAAACAAAAAACATTCGAGTTGATTTTATTAGCACGTGGTTGATTTTAATGGATTTTAACTCAAAGGGTTCACCGAGATGAAAATGATGATGTGTAAGAGACTTGACTCTAATAGAATGCAAAAGAATGGTACGAAACTCTTTCTTTTGATGAATTCTATGTATGGGAAGGAGAAGAGTTTTATTCTTCTTAACACAAGAAAGCACTCAAAACAATGCAAATTTCAATTTCTGGGATCAATATGATGCCAATCTACCAAGAAAGTGTTTCTGAAAACTAAAATGCACATGCAAACCTAGATCTTTTTCCAAATATGAACTAAAGAAAACTTTCTAATGAATGCAAAATTTCTTCGTTGGATTAACTACGCAAGGAGATATGCAAACTTTTCTCTTCTTAACTTTCAGATGAAAGAGATATAAGTTTGATACAAATAACTACGAGGAAAAAAGAAATAAAAAAAAAACACACTCAAAGTGATGAGAACTGAAAGAAAATAAGTAGGAGAAACCTGTTCAATTAAGAACTCAATGATGAAAAAGAGGAAGAAAAAAAACACTCGTGAAAATCCTCAAACGATGAGCAACAATAAACAAAAATCAAGATAGGTTGTCATAAGAGGCCTAATCATCCATAAAATCAAGATGTTTCAAATGAAAACAATAATGCTCAATACCAAGCAACCTTTGCAAACATTAGTTGATGAATATTCCTAAACAGTCAAGCAATCTGAAAGCTTTACGAGACGAAGATCAGTTAAAATCAAAAGACAAAAAGAACCAAGGGATCATGTTAACCCTAGGGGGCCACCACTAAGAGAAAAATTGCAAACTCAAAGGATAAACAAAAGTGAATGGTAAATTACCATGTCTTAGCAAAACAAAGTCAAGAGTATTCAAAGGTCTCTGAGAAAAAATCTCTTCAGGATTAGACTGAGAAAAAGTGAGTAGAAAGGGGCAGAAAAACCTATAAAAGGAGATCAATGGTCCTATTTCCAAAGGGGAAGAGTGATACAAAGCTATGGTATACATTATAGGGGAGCTTTGATAATAGATCAACACTTTGATATACACAATAGAGGAGTGATACCCTTCCCAATAAATAAGAAATAAGGATTAAAACTCAGAAAATTTTGCCCAAAACATTGTGAAATTTTCAATGAAGAAGAGAGAAATGGAAGTAGATCAGAAAAAAACAACAAATATGATCTAAATGTGGGAAAAATCTCAGACGCTCCAAGGGAATACAAGTCAATGTCATTCCCTGGCGGAGTCGCCAATTTCTGTTACAAAATAATTCCCCTGCAAAAATGTGAATCTTCCCTTGGAGTACAGAACCTTAATACCAAGACAGAAAAACACAACTCGACACTAACATCCCTTTGAATTTAGTTTTACTAATCAAAAAGAGAGAGAAGGAGAAAAGTGTGATGCACCTAGTTTCGAAGTTTGTCCTTGTTGCTTCCAATCTGAGCTTGATCTCCAAACTCCTTAGCCCAAATTTATACCTGCAATGCAATAGACAACGAAGAGAAACAAATAACTCCTACTCTACAAGATTAGATCAAACAAATTCATCTACAAAGATTGAAGGAAAAGTAGAAAAGCATATGAAATAAAACACAAGCTTGAAGGAAATAGGCCAAGTATATTAAAATGAGAACCAAAAGATAATACTTACAAACATGGATGATGATGTAACATTCCTCCAAGCTCCCCTCATCCAACTCTTACACGATGCTACCAAGATCATAAGTTTGATAGCCAAAATATTCCTCCCTTTATCCATGTAAATATCTCATTATATAGGATTTGGAGGCTTAACCACCATGGAGAAGATCACTCATTAGATCCACTAAAATGGGATATCCAAGATTTTTAGGAATAAAATATCTCTTCAAGGATTTTCGGGACATAATATATCTGAAGGATTTTAAGGAGGAAATATCTCTCGAGATCCACCAAATTAGGATTTTGGTTTGAGAAAATATCTCAACCATCCATGATATTCTCAACCTCTCCTTGAGATTAGGAAACTAAATGTGAGGTGGATTCTCACACTAAATTAATTTCTTTTTTATCAATATTAATGAATAATTCATGTGCACAAAGTATTTTGACCTTCATATAATATATTTCTCCTCCACATTGACTAGGGATTGTGACATATGTTATTTCATGGTGTCAGTGTATGTGACACTTAGGGTGCGGTACTTAAGTGTGGAATTTTGGTGTGTAACACTCATCCATATCTGTTTGGTTCTTTCGTAGAGATTTGCTACTTCTTTTACTTTCAGTGCGATAATTTATATTTTTTCTGTTTTTTTCTTCTCCCTCTCTAATCTGACTTCTGGAGGGGTAGTTGGTGTCAGCTTCCCAGCTAATTCTATTATCTCCTTTGTATATTTTCCTCTACTTTGATCTCTCCTTCTAGGGTGTTGTCTAGAATTGTTTGGAAGACTTCCTCAAGTCTTTTCTCCAGTTTGTATGCACATTGTTTTTCCTCCTCATGTTCGATATGCACTTATTTGAGGGCTATATCTAATACCTCCTTTTCTTCCTTGGATGTCTCCAAGTTTTTCGCATCCATCTTAGCTTTGGATTGATCATCTTGTGAGATGCTCATTGCAACTTATACAATGCTTTGGTTGGTATCTTGGACAACACCAGGTACAATTGTTCCACATCCTTCAAAGGTGTTTGCACGATGTTCTCATTGAATTCTAGCATGCTTTGGTTTATCTGGAACATCGTGCTTCCCACTATTTATGTATTCATTGTTTCCTTCTATTCATATACTAGATTCTGTTTCACTTGGGCTTCCTACTATTCTGTTTCTTTTTTCCCCGCTACCTTAATTTGGAGGCTTTCCAAAGTCTCCTTGACCTCCATCAATTTTTTCATGATTTCCTCTCTCTGTGATTCTGTGACGTAGAGTCTTTCTTCTCCTTGGTCTTGCACTTTATTTTCCACTAACTCTGCATTGTCTTTTATCATAGTGAGTTGAGCGAGATTCTTTTGTTCTTTCATCTTCTTCCTCTATTCTCCCATCTTCATGGTTTATTTCCTCTTTAGTGGTGTGTCTGTCTACGGTAGAATCTTTATTTCTTGTGTGTCCTTACCATTGTGTTGCTTTGCTCCATTTGTTTCCTCGACACACTCAGTCCCTAACACTAAGGCCCTTTGTACCGTTTCCTTATTTCTTAGTTTCTTTGTTGTTGTACCAATAGATATTGGTTTGCTATCCTCTCCTTCTTTTTTAGTATTTGTTGTTGGGCTACTAGACTTCTATGGTGTGTCATCTTCTGCCTTCTCTTTTCCCTTTTCTCCTTTCTTGACTGCTACTGGTATATTCCATTGATCTGTCCATTCTTCTAGTACCCATTGGAATGCTTCTGTTGTTATGAAATACTGCATCTTTAGCCATGTATTCTTAGGGTCTCTTATGTCTTGTATCCATATGTCATGCCTAGATGCCTTAAAATTGTCTATCCCCTCATGCTCCTTCACCACTTTAGATGAAATTCTCCATGTATATGCAATCTTCTCCTGCATATCCTAAATGTACATGCAAAAAATTTCTTGAGTTAGATTTTCTTTTCTTAGCATGTGGGTTGTGTCATAGGGTTTCATATCTTGTTGTGCCACACTTTCCTCTTATATCACAAAAAACTGAATACTTTTGTTTTTCGCATGCCTCCAAGGCTATCAAAATCAATAGAAAGGAATAGTGGAACTCTATTCCAACATCCTATGCATCTATGCAGTCTTCCAGGAATAAATTGAGAAGATACAACACCCAAATTAGAACTGATCCTTTTGCACACTGCGCAACTTCTACGATAACCCCTACAGGTGCCTCTTCTTTGTGACACTTTCTAAGTAGCTTGCAGGCCATCAATTTTGTCACAAATTTGGTAGATGGGTCATTGATATTATTAATTATCATACCTTTTTTTACTCTGTCTGTGCCAAATTTTTCCTTCACTTCCTCTCCAATATCCTTTTTTTTTTTTTGTCATCAAGATACTACTATGATTTTACCCCATCTATTGGCATTCCTGTAAGCTAAGCAATCAAGTTGACATCAATTGGGATAGGTCTATCCATCCATAAAAAAACTCTATGTACGCACACCAAAAGTTATTTTACACATGCATTAACATCCTTCCCCCTGTCGAAGTGAGGAATTCCTAGTAAATTCATAATGCCAAAATTGTAAAGTTCGACTATCCACTATTTGAGATCCATTATTAGGATTCCCTTCGAGGTTGACCCCATGTTTTCCATATAAACCTCCTACACAAGATCTGGAAGTTTTTATACTTCAGTCACATCATGGTCAATGTACTTCAACATGGGAACACATCCCAACATATCTTCTACAACTAAGACTGAATCCGGAATGTGGAGCACTGAAAACTCAAATTACTGCTATGTGTGCGCTTTTGTCATTGTTTCCCTTTTATTTGATGGCTTTGCTTTTTCTTCTTGCATTTTTTCATATGCATCGTTGTAATATTTATCCTCTGAGAGTTCTTATGCCCTAGGGTTTTCTGTTGCATCTGGTTTCTATGATTTTGTAGTCTCACTGTTATCCTCCTTCTCACACTTTGTCAATGCCACTTCTAGCTTTGCTTATGTCCTAGGGTTTCTCCCTTGCGTCACTTGGCTTATTTTCACTTCTTCTTCTTCTGGGTTTTCTTCTTCACTCTGTGTTAGATTGATTGATTCAGTCTCTGTCATCATAATTTTTCCCACATCAACCATCTTGGTCATCTCTTCCATCGAATGTTTAGTACTTTTGGTTCTTCCCATGAACTGACTCAACCCTCCAAACTTTGGCGGCACCATTGTTCTAATTCTAGAAAAAATCAATGAAACTCAGCTATATTCTTCATAATCATCTCCCACGATGACAATATGTTCGCTATATTTCTCCTTTTCTAAAAAATCACAAGTGCTTTTCCTTTTCCATACTTTTCCCTTTTTATAGACTCTATCATAAATTATCTAATGCACCCTTTATTTTCTGTTCACTAGTATTTCACTTTTCCGGTCATTTTCCATCTCGTTGTGCAATGTTTACTTTTCCTGCACGCAGTCTCATGAATTTTTTCGCACCAATTTACTATCTGTTGTGCACTATCATTCTCAACTATCTTTCTACCACTTATTCTTCTAACTATTTTTTTTTAGATTTTTCTCATTTTTCTCGTTTTTTCTTCTGTTTCTACTTTTTCTTTTCTTTTTCATATTTTTCTTCCTACTATATACATTATGTACAATTCTACTTTCTTCATTGCACCTACTAAGGGTTGATAGTTCAATTGTACCTATATAGTTATAGTCGACTACCATTCACCATTTCTTGAATTTACTTTCCTTTTAATTCCTTCAGCTACACAACACCTCCATCTGTGACATACTTTATCTCATATGGCCCTAGCCAATGAATTCTGAACTTCCCTGGGTGCTACAAATATTTAATGTCATAGAGGAGAACCAGATCTCCTTCCTTAAATTTATAATTCTTAATATCTCTGTCATGCCAAGCCTTATCTTTTACTTTCTATACCTCCTAATGGAAACCAATTATAATTCCGTCTTCTTCCAATTCCATAAGTTGAGCTAATATTTCTTGTGCTATGCCTCTTTCTATCATGTCTGTAATAGCTATGATGTGAAGACTTGGTATCAAATAACCCAAGGAAACTACTGCTTCCTATCCATACACCAACATAAAATATGTTTTCCCTGTTATATTCTTGCATGTAGTTATATAAGCCCATAACATTGTTGGTACCTTCAAGTCCCAATCATCCATGTTTACATTACAAATCTTGGTCAAGGAATTCTCCAATATCTTGTTAAACACTTCAATTGTTCCATTCTCCTGAGGATGATGAGTGATCTTATAGTGATGTATCTCAAATTATTCTATCATTTCCTGGATTGTACTGTTGATAAAGTGAGTCCCCTGATCACTCACCAATATCCTTGGACATCTAAACCTTGTAACAATATGTTCAAATAAAAGGCACACTGCAATCCTTCATTGTTGCTGCCTCAAGCCATCTGGTCAAATACTCTGTCGTTGTAATGATATATCTAGCCTCTAATATTCTTGTTGGTGGATAAATTGGACCTACAAATTCTACTACCCATTTATCAAATACTTTCAAATTTACCTGAGGTCTCAATGGAATCTCATCCCTCCTGGATGGATTTCCAACTCTCTGATAGTCATCACAATTCTGACAGTACTCCTTTGAATCCTTATGAACCGTTGGCCACCATAATCATGTGTTCAATACCTTATGCATAGTATATTTCCCTATGTAATGTCCTCCAACTATACCTTCATGTGATTCTTCCAAAATGATAGGCCTTTCATGTTCCATAACACATCTCCTCAAAATGTTGTCTGCACCAAGTTTGTATAAATGACCTGCAATCAATTGGTATTCTGCAGCTCTGACCACCAAATTTTTCTTCTGCGCAATATTAAATTCCTTTGGTGAAAATCATGTACTCAAAAAATCAATGATGCATATGGATTTTGGTGGCCTCCCACCTATTCCAACTATCTCATTTTGACAGTTTTCCAGTTCGACGATGTTTTCCTAGTTTTTGGGTCCCTAACTTCTGGGGTCATTTTGAGGCCCTAAAAAACATTTTTAGGGCTCACCGCAATCAACATGTGTGGGTATTTCCACAGGAAACATGTGTATTCCTCATATATACCTTTCCAATGGGCTACCCTGTGCCTAAAACAAAGATTGTATGCAAAAGTTACGACATTGGGAAGTTGATGTACTAACTTACCCAAACAAGGCACTCATGACTTTTGGCACTTCATCTCCTAGGGTTAGGTTTTTGGATGTCTAGGGTTTTTGAAATTCCTGTTCATTGTAAAAAGGCCTTGAGATTCTCATTGTAATAATGTTATAGTGAATGAGCGCAAATGTCACATCTCTTCTCAAAGATAAGCCGCCACCATTCTAACAAGCTTGTTTCCGCTGCATTTTACAGTTTCAACTTATTTTCTTATTGAATAGAAACCAGTTTTACTGTATGTCTGTTATTTTGTGTTAAACATATTTTGATAATAATCTTTATTCATTTCATTCTTCTCATAAAATCTAGATCAGTGGTATCATAGCGGTCTTCTCCTTGTCATTCTTAATCCATGTCCCCGACGAGGTCAAGGTACAAAGAATTGGGTCTTGAGCTTGTTTCTCTTGAGGAAAAAATCTCTTGCATGCCCAAGAGACCTCTCATGGAGGGAGAAAGTAAATATGAAAGGATAGGAAATCCCTTCAAAATGTTTCTCGAGGAATCCATCATGCAACAGAGGAACGAGATGATGGATATTTTTGCGCAAATCCTTCGAAAACTACCAACAGGAGATGCATCTTCCTCAAATGGAGGCTCCGACCCCTTTGAGGTACAATTAAAATTTGATATTCCTATATTTGAAGGTCAGATAGAAAAATATGTTGTAGAAAAATGGTTGAATCTAATAGAAGGGAATTTCTCTGTCCATATCTTCTCGAATAGAAAAAAGATTACTTTTGCACTCCTCAAAGTCGTTCCCCATGTCAAAGATTGGTGGGAAACTTTCTGTGAGAAAAAGGAAACATAGGAACCCTCACTATTTACAGTTGTTGTCACCTAATATTCCTTCAGGGATTCTATTAAGGAACAATACTACCCTGTTGGAAGTTATGACGAACTATATACAAAATGGACCATAATGCAGTAGGAAAGATACCAAGCAGTGCCTGAGTTCACAAATATATTCCATACTTTGTGCACCAATCCGGGTATCAAATATTTTGAGCGACATCTGATGCTCAAGTATCGTGGTGGTCTGCATAGATACATCCAATCTAAAATGGAGTTTCTGGACATCTCATCCTTGGGAACGACCTACCGATATGTCATCAAAATCGAGCAAAAGATCAAACAAAAGACACTGTAATTTGGGCCTGGGAACCCCTCATAGAAATATCTAGGAAAGGGTGGCCCCAACCCGTAGAAAAAAGGATAGAACAAAGACAAACCATCTCAGGACAACTAGTCCAGGTCGCAAGAAAAGAAGGACATTAGAAAGACAAAGAAAGATACCAGAAAGTGGTGTGACTTCCATAATAGCCCCTGGAATAACATTGTTGATTGTTGCTCAAAGAAGTGGCTGGTGGCTGAGGTGAAAGCCTATGAATCAGATGCGGGTTCCGACTTTGAGTCAGAACCAGAAAGGGGGAGATGGATGATTGATGAAGAACCCAATGCTACCATTGCTACCACCAAGCTCCAACCTTTTGAACCAGACGAGACAGAGGAAGGTGAGTGCCTTTTTCATTCACAGATGTGGGTGAAGGGTACCCCGTTACACTTCATCGTTGATAGTGGTATCCAAAAGAACCTCATATCAGTAGAGGTTGTCAAGCGACTCACCACATTGAAAATGCCACACTCGCATCTCTACACCATCGTATGGATTCACTAAGTAAGCGACATATGAGTCAGAAAACAGTGTCGCCTGTCATACGACATCAAGCACTTCAAAGATGAGTTATTGTGTGATGTTTCCCCTCTCAAAGTTTGTAATGTTATTTTGGGACAACCATAATTATGGAAACGCCATGTTGTATATTATTCTAGGCCTTAGAATGGTATTATTACTTTGAACAAGAAATTGTACAAGATACCAGAGGTCGTCCCACCTAGTTATATTTCCTTGATCTCTGCCAAGAAATGCACGAAGGTCATCTCTTAGATGGGGAAGTTTGTCTTCTTCATGGTTCACTCTCAGAATGAGTGAAACATTGTATCCACATCTAGGTTCTCCATGGCTAACCTATCCACACAGCAGAAGCAAGTGTATAAGGTCATGGAAGCATACTCGAATAGCTTCTCCTCACCTATCGGGGTACCTCTTCACTGTCAGGTTAAGCACCCCATTAATCTGATCCTCGACACACCATTGCTTAATGGGTCAGTATACTATCGCTCTCTATTAAAGAATGAGGAGATCAAGCGATAGATCTAAGAAATTATCCACAAGGGGCACATCCATCCTAGATCATCACCTTTTGGGAGCCCAATTGTGCTGGTACAAAAGAAAGATGGAACCTGGTGACTCTGCATTGATAACTAGGCCCTGAATAAAATCACAGTTAGAAACTGATACCCGATTCCCCGAATCGATGACCTCCCTGATCATCTCATGGGGGCCAAATACTTCTGTAAGATTGATCTGAATTATGGATACCAACAGGTCCCGATATAATAGACAGATATATGGAAGATCACTTTCAAGTCCAAGGAAGCTCTTTTTGAATGGTTGACCATGCCCTTTTTATTGACAAATGCTCCAACCACTTTCATGAGGATGATGGATGATATCTTGTGACCATTCACCAATACTTTTGTAGAGGTGTATCTCGATGACATTATCATTTACAACAAGACTCGGGTAGAACACTTGCAGCATATTCAACAGGTTTTGCACACCTTGTGGCAACATAAGATAGATGCCAACTTGGAAAAATGATCCTTCGACATAGACAACATCCATTACCTAGACTACATCATTGATCAACATGGTGTACATGTGGATCCAACCAAGATTCAATTCATCTGTGACTGGCCAGCCCCAACCACACTCAATGAGCTTCAGTGCTTCTCAGTCCATGCCAATTTCTACCGTAGGTTTGTGTTGGGATTCTTCCATATTGCATGGGCCCTCAGCCAATTAACCAGGGGTGGTGGTAAGGTGAAATTTGTGTGGTTCCAGTCCCAACAACAAGAGTTTGACAATTTGAAGAAAATCTTGTGCTCAACCCCAGTAGTTTCACTATCGGGCCTGCAACATCCCTTTGAAATTGAGACAGATGCTTCAAACTATGTTTTGGGCACCGTTCTCACTAAACACGACCAAACCGTGGCCTATCATAGTGAGACACTATCATATTTTGTACATAAGTACCCTAGTGAGTCAGTCATCCACACAGATCATAAGCCACTATAGTTCATGCAGACACAAGGAAAATTGCAAAATGACCTCCATAAGAAGTGGTCCACATACTTGCAACAATTCCACCTCAACATCTAGTATAAAATAGGAAGCACCAACTGTGTCATTGATTTCCTCAACAGACCTCCAGTCGCGACACTCACCATGGTGATAAACTCTTGTGGCCATGAGAGCTCTGGATTGCCCCAACTCTATGAGACAGACCCAGACTTCACCACCACCTACCAAATGTTGGGCACAAATGCAGTTGTCACTAATTTCCATCTTTAGGATGAGATGTTGTGTCTTCTGGGCCATATCTTTGTTCCATCAAGAGAGCGAGTGAAGCTAATCTAGGAATCCCACTACATTGGGATGAAAGGACACTTTGGTGTCAAAAAGACAATGGAAATGTTGCAGAAATATTTCTATTGGTCGAAACTTCGATAGGAGGTCAGCAAGTATATCAGGTCCTGCACTACCTACGCTATTTCCAAACCAACCACAAAGAAACAGGTCCTATACACCCCTTTACCTACTCCTGAAATGCCATGGTAATCCATCTCCATGGACTAAATGTCGAGCCTCCCGTCCACCAAGCAGAGAAATGACTATTTTTTTGTGGTTGTTGATCGCTTTTCTAATATGGAGATTTTGGCTGCCTCCAAGAAGAGCATCAAAACAGAGGCCATTGCCAAGCTCTTCTTTGAATGAGTCTGGGTACGTTTTGGAATCCCACAAATGATTATCTCATATCAAGATAGTTGATTTCTCATCACATTCTGGTCGAGCCTCTGGCCACTGCTGGAGACCAAGCTCAACAAATCCACAACCTTCCACCCTGAGACATATGGCCAAACCGAGGTCGTAAATCGAATGATCATGCATATCCTCTTCATTTATAATTCCAAGCACCCTTTCACATGGTCTGAGTGTCTTCCCTATGTCCAACATAGCTACAACCAAGCCTTGCATATCTCAACTGGCCACCACCCCTTTTAGGTGGGATTGGAATTCCAACCATTGGGTCCCATAGATGTTGCACTACCCCTTTCGGTCACCTCAGCTGACTCATCTCCTGCTCCAACTGAAGCTAAAAAAGCCACCCGATTCATTGAATGGATCCAACACATCCACCAATAGGTTCAGGATATCCTACAGAAGTCCAATGACAAGTACAAGAAACACCATGATCAACATCAGGTGCCACATAAGTTTCAGGTTGGTGACAAAGTTTGGTTGCATTTATAGAAAGAATGCCTTAACAAACCCCATTGGAAGATTTCCCCACTTCGTTATGGGTCATACACCATCATCAAGGTTGTGGGTGATAATTATTTTGATCTCAACATTCCTTCATTCCTTGGCATGAACCCAATATTCAACATGGATCTCCTTCGACCTTATTTCCCACCATTATTGGACACCTTAGAGATAGACGAACAACTAAAACCAACAGAGCTCAACCCCGACTGCATACAATAAACATCCAGTGATCATATTGTGTACAAACAGGTCAAGGGCACTCACCAACAAAGGATCCAGCTTTATCGAGTTGTCAAAGCAGGGCAGCTCCTGCACGAAGGCAAGTGGCTCACCCAAGGCCAAATTCAACAGAAATTTCCTCATCTAATGGGGGTACTCAACGCAATGGATACCATTTCTTCCTAAGGGGGGAGGATTTATCTATATGGATTTTGGTATCCTCCCACTTATTCCAACTGGATCATTTTGGAAGTTTTCTAGTTCGACAAGTTTTTCCTAGTTTTCGGGTCCTTGACTTCCGGGGCCATTTTGAGGCCCTAAAAAACGTTTTTAGGGCTAGACACAATCAAAATATGTTGGGCTCTCCATAGGAAACATGTGTATTCCTTGGATATACCTTTCCAATGGGCTATTGTGCACCTAAAATGAATATCATATGCAAATTTTATGACCTCGGGAAGTTGATGTACTAACTTACCCAAATGGGGCCAACATGACTTTTGATGCTTCATCTCCTAGGGTTAGGTTTTTGGATATCTAGGGTTTTTGACATTCTTGTTTATTTTAAAAGGGCCTTGAGAGCCTCATTTTAATCATCTTATGGCGAATGAGCGCATTCATCACATCTCTTCTCATAGATAAGCCACCACCATTCTACCAACCTTGTTTCCGCTACATTTTAGAGTTTCATCTTATTTCCTTATTGAATAGAAACTAGTTTTATTGTATCTCTATTATTTTGTGTTAAGCATATTTTGATAAAAATATGCATTCATTTTGTTCTGGTAATAAAATCCAGATCACTCAATAATGTCAACAAAATACTCATCAACAATGTGTACTGAAACCAATTGTGCATCTCAGAAGTTTTCCTCCAAGTTACTTGGTTCTTCTCCATTAGTTATCCTTGATAAGTGGTATGGTCCTACATTCAATATTCCATGTTTCACCACAACTTAAAATTCAAACTCTTGAAAAAATAGTAGCCATATGCATATTATTACCCCCAACACTAGCTTATTGACTAAATATCTAAGAGTAGAATGATCTGTAAACATATTTAAATGTTTCCCTAACAAGTAATGTTTGTTTTTGTGCAATACATGCACCATAGTTAATCCTTCCCTTTTTGTATTATTTTGGTTTTGTTCTGAATCTGATAATTTTCGTCTTGCAAATGCCATAGATTGATCTATATCACCTTCTCCTAGTTGTGTCAATACTGCTCCTAATGCTATTGCATATGCATCCACATGCACATGAAATTCTTTTTCCCATTCTGGAAACACTAAAATTGGCACAGTAACCATATTCTCCTTCAAAATATCCAAACTCTACCGGAATTCATCATTCCACTGATATTTAGTGTCCTTCTACAACAACTTATCCATCGACGCATTAATCTTTGCATATCCCCTTATACCCTGTATGACCAAGTGTAATACTCAACTGGTGCATTGACTTAGGTGGTGGTAAGTTCACTATGACAACAATTTTAGAAGGATCAAACAACATACCTTGTTTACATACCACATGCCCTAACAAAATCCCAAAAGGTGCACTAAAAATACATTTATTAATATTCAATGAAATATGAAACTGTCGACATATATATAACATCAGTCTTAACACTTCGACACGATCCTTTAATAAATTTAACACTATCCAATCATCCAAGTAAACCTCCAAAAACTTGTGAATAAGTCCTTAAAAGATGCTACTACTACTCTTGAGAAAATTGCAAATGCATTATTCAATCCAAATGGCATAACTATATACTGGAATGATCCCCATTGTGTATAAAATGTTGTCTTGTGTCGATCTTCTAGTGCTATCCTGATCTGATGATATCTTGAAAACCCATCTGTAAATGAATAGGCTTCTTGACCTCTTACATTCTCCAAAAATTCATCTATAAATGAGGTAGGAAAAGGATCATGCAGGAAAGTGTCATTCAATTTTCTCAAATATACACAAATCCCGATCCCCCCTTGATTCTTTTCCTGCACCACCATAAGACTGATCCATTCTGATTCGTCCATAAGTTCTATGACACCATCCTCTAACATCTTGTCAATTTCTTCCTTCACCTTCTACTTACATACTAGATTTAACCTGTAAGGTCTCTATATTATGGGTCTGTCTTATGGATTCAAAGGGATATTCATCTCTCCTAGTTCTCCTGCTAATCCCTTCATCTCTGAAAATGTCACTAGAAACAAATCATTATACTCGTGCAATAATTCTATGACTCTTTCCAATGTCTGATTATCCCAATAATCTCCAATGCTTGCAATATTTGGGTTTTATGTAGTTCCAATATTTACCTTATTGATTTTTAATGGTGTAGCATAATCTTCTGAATCTAGCTCTGGACCTACTCCTTCCATTTTTCCTTCAACTTTTGGGATCTGGATATTGCACGGGTTTTCTCCTGTTGGATCTTCTTCTTCTGTGACATGGTAACAGTGTAGCAATTGTCTGGCTGCCTATTTATTTTGATATGTTATCACAATATCGACTTCGGGTTCTTCAAAAATATTGTCTCTTACTACCTTCAATGTTGTATCGATCTCTGGACTTTCATGCTCAAAGGAAAATGTAATCACAAAATTATGTTGTATTTCTTCCCAATTTGTCGTTTCCCTGTGTTGTTCCTGTTATGTGTACCAGTTCCTTGGAATTCCTTATAGTGTGTGAATAAAATGGTGTGGCCATTCTTTTGGTGGTATTAATCTCCATTGAACCATGCACCTATCTATATGTTCTCTGGGTTGTCCAAATCCATCATATTTATCCAAATCTATGTTCTCCCGCCCTATGCCAAATCTAATGTGCAGTAATATTTTGCATTGAAACCAGTTGTTTATATTCTCCTTATGTTTACCCCACCAATAGGCATGTGTTTCTTTCAAGGAAATTTATAACCCTAACAATATTTGATTCTCCAAAACTTCTACCTCAAACTTTCTCAAGAATTATTATAAGTCATTTAGACCATAAAAAGTAGGTGGTTCCCTTACCTCTTTACCAATGCATCTTAGCGCGCATGCCATTGTGTCACATCTTCTGGTGGATAATTCATGTAGTCATTGCTTCTAGTTCTCCAGTCTTGTGTTAGGGTCTGAAGCACAAGAACTAACACTCCTCCAACTTAACATTCCATATGCATTTGGATTGATATAGTCTTCTTCGCACGTGATAGTTCTATACAACTGATTTACATCTTCTGTAATAATTTTTTTTATCACAGGATCCACATACCTTCCTCCTTCTAATGGATCCAATGGTGAAATAAATATGTAATCCCCTAATTCAAATATCATATTCTTGGTATTCAAGTTAATAATAGCCTGGTTATCAAAATCCCAATCTAGATCTATCAATGTTGGATATGGCAAAGTATTATCTACTATGTCAATGACTTCAAAATATTCCATGGTGCACACACCATCTAGATCTATTGAAATCCCTTTCAATATTCCAATTGGCACCACTCTATGTTGATTTTCTAACTTCAACTGGATTGGTGAATACCCCAATGTTGGTTCTCCCATAGCTTCTCATGTCTTCTTTGGCATAACATTGACCTCAGACCCTAGGTATAATATAATATCCCCTATATTGAAATTTCTGATGTTTGCATTCAACCTGAATTCCATACTTGTTCTTCTCTTCTTACGGAGCCAATTCATTGTCTTTACCCCTTCTTCCTGATAAAAATACTTTTCTAATAAACTCTGCAGTACTTGTAAATAATTTTTATAATACAACAATTTTACACATGACCCCAAAAAGTTTCTTAAGTTTCTTACATTCTCTAAAGGATTCTCTTTGTTGTTCTGATCAAATAATGGGGGCATGGAATACGCTGGTATATCATTTATTGGTTTTTTCTTGAAGTCAACGCAATATTCTCCTTCAAAATATTGTTTATGGACTCTTTGAATGTCTCCTTCTCTTTGCATGCATCAAACTTTTGATCAGGCATTGTATTCTTCTTGACCCACTGATATTGATCTTGATCCTTATTTGATACATCTTATCCTATCTTGGATCTACCTCTAGTCACTATGTTGATATTTTTCCCATCCTCTTCTTTATTTTCTATAGAAATCCATTGGACATTTTGGTTATTCTGATTTCTCTTGTCCTATATTTTTACCATAAGTGTCAGACAATATTTTGTCTCATGGTCTGTTGCGTGAAAATACACACATGTCGCAGGTGATTGTGGACAATCTCTTGCATAGTGCCTAGGTTTTTGACAGTTGTGACAAACTACAGGTCCTCTACCTCCAAATCCTCTTCCTCCGCGAACACCTCCTCTATAACCTCCTCTATTACCCTGGTTATCTTTGCATGGTGTATTATATTGAGATCCTTGATTATACCATGGTTGCACATTATTGTACTATGGTGGTGCTGCATATTGTTGTGTGGTATTATATTGTGGTGGTGCTCCAAAATATTGTGCATTATTATACTCTATAAGGAGTGCATTGACAGAGTCTGTTTCGACTCAAAATCTCAGAAGAGATAGCATGAAACTTCCATTTGCAAGGTGTGCACAGTCACCCGCAAGAAGATAAGTCCTGCATAGGAAACTGTTGTAAGGAGTGCACATATTGGAAGTTCGATTAAATGTCGGAGTAAGACCTATGAGGATTCAAAGGGTCTGAGAGATAAATATTAGGAGAGATAGTGGGACGAAATCTTCAAAGGGAAGTGAAGCTTTGAATATTTCACAATTCATTGACTAAGATCCATCCAGGAGGGAGTGAGATCATTTTAGATCATTGGATCTAGGAAAAGCGCACACGTTTTAAGTCTTAGTGTACACACAGGAGTGAGGATTCATCAAATTCCCGAAGAGGTTAGGGATTGTCCATCATCTAGAGGGACAATTGGCGCAAGATCCATGACTCTGAAATGAGATCACTTCAGAAGTTTTGTGGACAAGGAGAAATAAAAATCGTCTAAGATCCGAAGGAAAAAATAGATCCATGTCATTGGTTTCCAAGAGATACATGTCAAAATATCTCAGACTTCGGGGAAATTCACTTCAAAATATTTCGGTTGTGAAGTGTGACAAACTCCCAAAGTCCTAAAGGCTGAAGTAGATCACATCCATCCATTGCGAAGGATACGTGGCAATAGATCAGGGAGTTTGGAGGCTTAACTCTCCGAAAGGAAGTCGATGAGAGTGGAGAAGATTTGGGTCATTGGATCCAGAAGGACTCGTGGCGTAGATCCATGTGTTTTGGAGGAGAGGCACTTTGAAAGACACTAGGTGTCGTGTTGAAAGAACGCATGAAGGCCGGAGTCTCGAAGAAATCTCAACCATCCATTTGAGGGAGACACATGGAGGGAAGATATTACCTTCATTATTTAAGTGCTCTAAAAGTGTAAGGTGTTGGAGCGAGAAGAATGGTCGAATTATAAAATCTCAGAGTCACTACGAACGATTGATTTTAACTAAGTTTATGGACCATCGATCCCTTCGTGGATTCGACGCTCTACAAGTTTAGAACTCTGGGGATTTTTGGAGAAGTGTTTCCGGATTTTTTCGAAGCCGAAAGTTCGAAGAAGTTTAGGAGGTTTAGCTCGAGTCATAGCCAAGGTCACACGCGAAGAAGGAGCTAGTGCCCATTAGTGTGAGATTTGGAAATGGGTGCGAAGAAATAAGGACCGTGGATAATCTTCAATCTAAGAATGAAAAATTGATGGTGGGGAATCATTGCGGGGAACAGGGAAAAATTTAGCGAACGTGCTAGTTCGCAGCCTGCTATTTGCTAGCATCATTGATATCGTTGGGACAGGGGCTCAATGACCATGATTCAATCGATATTGGGTGATCACTTTTCTAATTGTGGGGGAAGAACTCTCCGACAAAGAGAGAGCATGCTGGCAACCTGCAATTTCTGTGAACCATCAATCGATGGAAAAATCGATAATGACCAGATCATGACCGTTGAAACCTTGAGGGTGATAATAGAGCCAATGTTTTATTGATGTTGAGACCAACAAGGTCTCGAGGATTTGATCCATCTTAAGAATATTTAACAATCCTTGACCGGGAGGTTGAGCAACCCCGAAGAAGAGTAGGGGGGGTTGCGTCAAGTGTTATCAGAGCCTAATCAACTCAAATTTGTACTTTGTGTGTGATAACCAGTCAACACAATTCGACCAAGGATACGCATGGAGCTACCTGTAGCTAATTTTGTTGTAGAATGAGAAATGAGAGAACTGCATGCTAGATTGGAAGCAATGGAAGTAGTGCAGAGGAGAGCACCTGACGCTGGAGACATCAGTGAGGCATAAAGTGAAGAGACATAGGTTGAGGAAGATGAATGGGGAGATGCTATTGAAGAACGCTTAATGAAGGCTATTGTGAAGGTGGGATCTAGAGAAAATATAGAAATCCCAATGTATGAAGGAAATTTGGATGTTGAAGAGCTGTTGGGCCGGATAAGGTCCATGGACAAGTATTTCGATTATGAATATGTCATTGAGGAAAAGAAGGTGATACATGATGTCACCAGATTCAAAGGACATGCAACACTGTGGTGGGATGAACTGCAGGATGACAGACGAAGCAAAGGAAAGTGTAAGATAAAGATTTGGGATAGAAGGTTAGAAAAACTTAAGGCTAAGTTCATGCCCAAGGATTATCAAATAAATCTATTTAGGAGGATGCAGAACCTGAGACGTAAGGGAATGACAGTGAGAGATTATAGAATATTTTTACAAGCTGAACATTGGGACTGGATAGAGGGAGAGAGATGAAGAAAAATTTACCAGGTACATAAATGGATAGAGACATGAAATCCAGGATGAGATCAACATGATGTTGGTGAGGACAATAGAGGAGGCATTTCAATATGCACTGAAAGAAGAGGAGAAGTTGGCCAGAAAACAAAGCCAACGAGGCAGAGGTAGAAGCCTAAATAGAGGTAAAGGAGTTTCCCATGATAAGGCACAGAAGCCCAAGGGATCTCCCTCAAAGGATGAGAAAACCCACAATCACTCAGAAAGAAGAGGAATCTCCAGAGGGAGACAACCTGGTGGAAGAAATTATTTTTTCTGAGGAAGAGGAAGAAGCAGACGAGGAGAAATAATATGTTATACCTATGGAAAACCAGGACACAAGTCTTGGGAATGTCCCAAGAAAAAGAAACAAAGAGTAGGTGAAGCTCACATTTCAGAAGCACAAAAAATCAATGTTGAAGTAGAAGGTGCAGAGGATGGAAAATCTCTGATGCTGAGGAATATTCTCTTGAAGCCAAAACTAGAAGTTGAAAAACCAGTGCAGAGGAATAGTTTGTTCAGGACAACCTGAAAAACTAAAGACAGAGTATGAAAGGTGATAATTGATAGTGGAAGAACTGATAATATAGTATCCACATAGATGGTGGAGAAATTGGAGCTGGAGACAACTACACATCCAAATCCATATCAGGTCTCATTGTTATAACCCTAAATTTCACCAGACATGCTTACTTGGCATCAGGCCATCCTAGATTCCTTATTTACCAAAACACTATTGAACAACTCTTTAAAAAACCTCTTTTATAAAGGCCCACTTTCCCTACTCCATTATTGCACGCGTGTACACGCTAGATGACCTAAAACAACCCGCGTGTACCTACAAAAGCATGAAAAAAGGAAAGTTGCTGATGGAACACACAACTTTGGGTGAGTTAACTAAACCATCCGACCATGCATGGCCGAGGGTTCGACCAAATACCTAGCTCCTTCTATCCTATAAAAGAAGGGGTAGGGGTACCATTTGGAAGGATGAGAATATAGTAAAGAAACTCTACTCAATTTTATATTCCTATTGTCCCAACCCTTTAGCCATCCATGTGAAAGGAGCAATATAGAGCAAAGAAGTTGTAGGACATTCTAGGAGGAGCCCAGGATCAAGTTTGCGGAGTAGTGGTCAGTCTCAACATTGTAAGTTGATTCATTCAAATTAATAACGAAATAATTTTCCCATCCCACTTCATGAGTTCTTCATAGTTTGTTAAATGCATGTTTGAATCTCTAACCTATTAGTCTGTAGGTAAAATGCATGCATAGTTTGTTACTTGTTTTGTATGTAGTTCAGCCTTGGGAGGAGAACTGCTAACAAGTGATCAAGTGTGAAGAAGGATCGGCATCGAACACCCAGAACAAGGTATGTTGATCTAACCATGTATTTGCTGAAAAGAAATAGGGATTAAGTCTGGGGACGAAGGTAGAAAGTAGATTTATTTTGGTCATATCTACATGCAAAATATAACCCAAATTGCTAGTTCGTAGGGGGATTTCCCACCACAATTGAATTGGCGACCATACTGGGGAGGTCTCTAGGGTTCCTTGGAGTATTTTTTGGGTAGTTTTAAAAACTGGCTTTCTTTCCTGTTTTTGATGTTTCTACACAGTCTGAGTTAACAGAGATTTTGGTCTTCCATACAAGTCATCTCTGTTCTTTGCTTGACTGTATCCTTTTTTTTTTTATCGAGACCCACATAGGTACACACGGTCTGTAGAAGGTCTGCACGTGTGTACCCATGCCCTACTCTCTTATAGCCAGTGTGTACATGCTAGTTGAGGAATTAATAGTAGCGTGTAGTCTTCCAGAAAATTTTTGAGGCAGTCATCCTCTTCCCTGTCAGAATTAGTCATTCTCAGGGGTTTTCTGGAACTCTTTCTAAGTCTTGGTTGATTGCAGTCTATAGCTTAGGTGTCACTTCAGATTTTTTTTTTTTACAATTTTTGTTTTCCTTGTATTGTTTTATTTTTCTTTTTGTTAAAGAAAGTGTCTGAGCCCTCAAGAGATCCTGGTTCTCAGTATCACTGGTCTCTATCAGGTTTGGATTGCCTGTTTTTTTATTTTTTCCAGAGTTTTTAGAGGTCCATGTGGCCTATATAAGTCCAATGCGCATGTACATGCCCTCTGACACTAAACAGCTCGTGTGCACACGCTTGTTGTTGAGCTGACAACAGTGTGCTTGTGGAGGATAGTTTTTGTGTAAGGAAAGGCAGTCATCGTTTCCCTTGACAAGAGTTATTCCTCTCAGGATCTAGAATCTCTGTCATAACAGTCAGTAGCTTAGGTTTGATCTCAGCCATAGCTTTCTTTTTCATTTTAATAGTTTTCATGAAATTTTCCTTTCGTAAGGTTTTTAGACAAGTGTAAGAGTCCATTTTTAAGTTGCTAGTGTGTAATTTTTAAAGAGATTCTTTGTGATCTACTCTTAGGCTAGAAGTTTTTATTGGTTTTCACTTGTCGGTATTTTTCCTTTTTTGCCTTGTAAGCATTTCAAATAAATAAAAATATATTTTCTTTCTTTGTTTGGTTGAAAAGTGTTGTGTTGCATTTGTAACCAGGGAAAAGTCTTTGCTTTCATAATTTATTGTTAGTTTACTTAGATCATAAGTAGCTCGTAGTCGAGTGAAATCTTGCTTGGAGTTTGCTATCCAAAAATCTTAGAAATTTTTTTTGAAAATTTGAAAAGTTTTTTAAAAGTAAAGGTTTTTGTTTCCAGTTTTCTGTCCTTTTTTTCTTTTGTCTTTCAAACATCACTAGTTTCACTTTCATAACCTTTGACATAAGACAAGACATAAAATTAATGCTAAATCTAAAATTCATGAGACTTTTATGTTTATAGGGTCAATCAACTAGTTCAGGATTAGGGCCTTGAATTAGGTTGGAGAGGAAACTCTTCAAGGCCATTTAAATCAAACATTGGAGTCTAAATTAGGGAGTGCCAAAGTCCAGCATTGTGAAATTTATCTGGGACACCCTTATAACACAGGGGATAAACATGAGGTCGCGTACAGAAAGGTAGCGGAGATAACCCCTCCAAAGCTGGACCAATCATAGTGGAGAACACATATAGAGGGCTTGTTTTGGGATTCCGTTGATTGCATTTGCCACGGAGCTTCATGGGTCTCGAATCCATTTGAGGTCCTCAATTGTCTTTTGGACCACTTTCTCTCAATACCCTTGACAGGTTTCGGGCTCGATACCCTGCTCATTGTGGTCTACCCGACTTTCATCTTTACCCACCTGGTGACTGTTTGCGCGTTGGCAGCCTAGTTGCCCATCTTTTTAGGACTTACACAAGTGACTGTGGGGGTATACCACGGTACCTAGGACAGACATCGAGCCATGCTTTACAGAGTGTACCTGAAGGATGCTTCTGTGTTCGAGTTTCACTTGCACCGGTAAGTTGCTCTAGTGTTGGTTGTTGTAACTGTTCTTCCAATTAGTTTAGTGTTTGCCTGTCTTATCTTAGGGACTTTTTTAGTGTGTGTTTTTTTTGAACGAATAGAACGCCCTAGGGTGTATTTTGATCTTCTCACAAAGTGGAGGATCACAAGATCCATCAGTCACGAAGGATTTTGGGCTTGTTTCCGGTTACACTGGAGACACCCCTTCCACCACTAAGGCATAAGCTAGACCAACAAGGGTCTTTTGAAGCGACCAGGTCACACAAAATTGTGCCTGACCAACATCTGGAGGAATCGACCATTTTGGACCTTAGAGAAAAATATCTGGGCCCATTTGAAACCCCAACCACTAATCTCTCGGCACCCCTCATCATATTGATTTATCCTTACGAGTGCCAGACAGTGTTTCACGCAGCAATGGAAACAAATGTTGTTACTACTTCTAGGAATTCATCACTTCCCACTACAGTTGTCACCATAGGAGCGTTTCCACCTCCTAACCCATCGTCACCAATTTGAACCACCATGGTCTCGACCACCTCTACGTCGCATAGTGGTCCGATCCCATCTCTGATGGTGGCCACACCCCTTTTCACACCAAGTGTGACAGGCCCTTCGTTCTCATATAGGATGCCTAGTACAGATACAAGTCCTGTACTTTTCTTCTCCACTTCACAGACTTCAGGTCTAGGGGCAGGGAGATCTAAAACTCCTCTGCAAGGCCACATGAGGGGCACTTTTGCTCCCTTTAACACTTTCCCTTATGGAGGAGGTCATATACCTCCTTCGTCCCCTTCGCTCAGTGGTGTGCACCAGCCATCCGCCGGGCCGCCTGCACACCATAGTTTATTTGGAGCAAGGAGTGAAGGACCACCTTCTCATAATATGATGGTCAGTTCGACACCATTTTCTTTGTTCGGTGCATTTGGTAACAACGCCTTCTCATCAATTTCTTTCCCGATTGGGGCCAATCCCAATTTCGTCTAGTCTATTCCAATGCAGGGTCCTATTCCTGCATAGGAGGCACACCTAGGAACTTCTTCCGCATCAGGGCCTTGGAATTCTTGGCAGGGATCCGTTCCCTCGTCAGGAATGTCGGTCTGGGGTAATTCTTCTCACAATCAATGGAACCCCGGACAACACACCATGCCTATCCCTCTAGGACCGACATGGGGCAACCCTTCCCAAAGTCTTTTGAATGTCATGCATGCCTAACCATCTATGTCCTATTTTGGGAATCAGTCGATGATGTCTCCTCACATGCAAAATCCATACGCTAGTCATGGACATGGTTTTTACCAGAACCCGGGCTAGCAGGCAAAATTTTCCTGGCAACCTGGTGCCAGTCAAACTCCAGGCCCCTTTTTCCCCGATTATCACCAACAACCCAAACTACCTTTCCTAGAAAACTTGCATTTGCCATACTTTACATGGTTGTTGAATGACCCTATCTATCACGATCCGCGTTGGCCTGCTATGCTGATGAAGTTGCCTTTGGACATACCAAAGTTTGAATCCAAGCCTAATGAAGATCCAGGTGATCATGTAACTACTTTTCATCTTTGGTGCTCATCTAACTCGTTGAAATACGACTCCATACAATTGTGATTGTTTCAACGTACCCTCATTGGGAGTGTTGCGAAATGGTACATTGAGCTCGATCGCTCAATATACTCTTCCTTCGATGAATTGGCTATGGCTTTTCTAAACCATTTCCAGTTACCTATGAGATACGGCGCTGGCACAGAATTGCTGGCCAATTTCTCACAGACAAAAGTGGACCATATCTCCGATCACATTTGAGAATGGAGACGTAGGAAGAGTTTAATTAAGGTATCAGTCCCACCAAAATTCCTTCTTGAGTGGTTCCTTAAGTCTTTGGTCCCATAGTTATCCAAAGACATCCTGACATCAGGAGTATTTTTCGAGGAAGACGCCATCATGAGAGCTCAACAACTTGAGCTAATCTATTCTCAATCTGGTTTACTATACGAGATCTTACCCAATGCACCACGCTCAATACTAGATAAAACCAAACCACATGTTGATGGTATTGTTGGTTCTGCACAAACAAATCCCACTGAACAACTGACGAATCAGTTGCAACAATTGTCTATACAACACACAACGGCCAACCAAACTACTGCTTTGGCTGCTCCCCCTACTAAAACGTCGGATGTACACACAATGAAATCGACTAACCCAAAGGCTACCCAGCAGCCTGAAGGAAAGAAGAAACAACAAAAGAAGGGTAAGGGGGATAAGAAACCCACCGATAATGCTGGCAAGGGAAATACTAAAAAATGGAAGGTGAGGTATCCATGCAACCTGTGTGTGGAAGACCACCCGACCCACCTATGTCCTCAGCTTGCAGAGGCCCAAAATTTTGTGACACAACAACAACCTGCCATGTTAACCAATCCATTTCAACATGGGAAAAATCTCACTCAAGCCTCTACAAGCACAGAAGGGGGCAGTCAAGGACCCCCTCTGTCTTCGAACAACCCCACATCCGCGAATGTATATATGGTGAAGGGTGTGATTTTCTATCGACTAGAGCACATGACTATAGTCAACCAAGCACTTTTGAGAAGGGAAAAGAAGCTGAACTCCCATCTCTTCCTCTACAGATTGAGAAGACATTGGGTGAAACAATGACATGCATCCCCAAAGGCATATTCAAGTGAGCTTCTTAGAACCCTAACACAAGGTCCGCCTAGAACTCTTTTGTGGTGGAAGATTTATCACAAACCCCTTGTGTGATGTTTGCTTTGGAGGTCCTCCAAAGCTACCCTTACTAGAGGAAAGATTTGTTAACCGCTTTAGGATCTACCGAGACTTGTAATCATGGTACAATCATGCTGGATACAACTGAATTAAAACCTCATCTGCCTTACCATGTAGCGTTTCATATAGTAGTGGCTTATCCCACGAAAAATTTCACAAGGAATATCTTTCGCATGGTGGTTGATGAGGGCGCCTCGACATGCGTTATGTCATTGGCATGTTGTAAGGCCATTGGCCAGTCTGTTTTGTCTCTGTCACCTACTCTCCTCACTGCTTTTGACGGTCATTCATTCCGACCACATGGTATCATTCCCTCTTTCCTCGTGCAGTTAGGAGGGAAGATCGTGTGTGTCGAGGTAGAAGTAGTCGACACCCCCTCGAATATAACCTTTTGTTAGGAAGGAGTTGGAATTATTCCATGCAAGCCGTGGTTGCTACAGTTTTTTGGGTCTTGTCGTTTCCCCACGAAGGCTAGATTGTGACCTTTGATCAATTGTCTTTCTCCATACCTGACCCTTCATTGGGGGCATCCATGGTCTCGATGATTGATAATCCTCAACCAAGTGTAGTCAACGTAGGGGTTGGTTTGTGCCCATCCTTGATGGGTACCTTCGATTAACCACCCCCTCAAGGTGATATCAATTTTATATCCAATCACCATAAGGTTGATATTTTTCAAGTTTTGTCGTTCCGCACAACTTACTTCAATGATCCGTGGATACTTCCTTCCCCATCGGCCACAATGGAAGGGATAGGGAATCCGGGCATGTCCATGCCCTTGTCCATAGATAAAGTAGCATACTCTTTAGTCCAACAAGCTTCAACTAACCCAGATCCAACTCCTGCACAAGATTTCGATCTGCTTCTAGAGCCTATTTGGGCTCAAGGTTCTCTCGTTAACACCAATTTGTTATACTTAGTCTTCCCCTCTGATGAAGCTGTAATTGAAGCAATGACTAGTCCAGACAAACCTTGGGAAGATCTTCATCATAGATCGTACTTCCTACCAGAGTTAAGTAGAATCGAAGCAGGGGAATTCACTTTGACTATGACTAGAGATAGGTCTTGTCCTATCAATACTTTGGCTACTCATGTTGTTTATGCCGAGGGTAATATGGCAAGTATCGCTGAAACGATACATATAAATCTCTCCAGAACCCCTGGTGTCGTAAACAATGTTTTTGTCGGAGCATACTGCTCCCTCGAGGAGATACTCGGCATTGACCCACAAAGTGTCGATCATGAGCTAACTTTGTTGTTTTTCAAGCTCACTTTGAGATCCAAAAGAAACATCCGACGATACTGCATTTATGCTTTTCGATCTCGTCTAGATTAACTGAGAAAAGTAACCATAAGGGGTCTTCTTTTAAACCTTTTTTCAGACCCTCTAAACATGAAAAGATTGTCAAGCACTCTTTTGGCCTTTCACGCTCACTAAACTGAAATTTGAAGCCACGTCTGTCCGACGGTAGTTGAACCCTTTTTCGGTTTGGACGGTCAACTGTACAAACAAAGGTATACTCTAAGGAACTTCCGTTCTCTAGAAGAGTACTCTCAGGTATGATTTTAACCCTTTTTCGGGCCTGAGGGACTAAACTTACGAAAAAGAAACCCCCATGGAGTCCATCGTTAAGCTCTTTTCAGACTCCCTAAAATTGAAAAGATCGTCGAGTGACCTTATTCTTTCACACTCATTAAAATGGTCCAGAAGAACATTCCTGACAGAGTCCATAGTTAAGCTTTTTTCAGACTCCTTAAAAGTGAAAAAATGGCCGAGTGATCTTGTCTGTACCACACTCGTTAAAATGGTTTTGAATAGACATCTAGTCGGTGCCAATTTACCCCTTTTTTCGAGCTGACTAGACTACCTTCAAAAAAGGTACCCCAATGGAGTCTCCTTTTACACTTTTTCAGACTCTCTAAATATGAAAAACCACCGAGCTTACCTTCTCTGGGCTCGTTAAACTTACATCGAAGGAAGTTACCAATGCGTGTTTTATTAAATCTCATTTGCATACCTGCGTCTTTGGCCTAATGTCGGCTCCATGTTGCTCTCAAGTGAACCATATGAAGCATGCCTTATATGTAAGCCCTGTAGCACTTTGCCTCTGTGTCTTGACACCTTTGGCCCCTATAGGATTTTTCCCGAGTGTCCTTTTCTTGCATATGTCCCTTTGCCTTGAGAATCCCTATGTTTTGTGTGCTTGGAACTAGTATGTTTGTGACACTCGATCCTCCTTTGTAATGTAACATTCTTTTATTATTTTTCCAAAATTATTGAAAAAAGAAAAAAAAATGGAATATACCCCAAAAAGAGGAAGCGAAAAGTATTTTCTTTATTGGAAGCATAATGAGTCTCCCTTGGATAAAGCACATCTGTCTGTTTGTTTATCAAACCTTGGGATTTAATATGACCTTAAGAATTTGTTCTCACTACATAGAGCCATGTCCTCCTCCATTTGGTTATTCTTCCAAACATATGGAGAGTTTGTGTTGCCTCTTGCCTCGTAAACTTATGTTAATGCCATGATGCCTGAGTCTCATCATTTGTCGTGTCATTTTCCAAGGGAAGTGTGTCACCAAGCCTGAGTCGGCCCCTCTGTAGTTTGTCTCTTTCCCTCATAACTAACCATCCTGAACGTCCAATCAAGTCCTTGTTCGAAATCAATGAAGCTTTCAGTTTGATCATCAAGACTATCTAGTCCATTACTGATGAGCCGTCGAGGATCTCTGGGTAGTGTAGTCATACACTCATATTACACTCCTACCTAAGTTTTTAAGATTTTGAAGTTGTTGCTCAATCTCTGAAGACCTCATCTCTAGCCATCAGGCTGTATCAGCTTCTAGAAGATGGATACTCTATATGTATCTCTTTTTGATTTCGAGATGTAGCTCCGCTGTGTATTGTTCACGGCTACTCTTTATATAGTTATATGGCATGGATCTACAGTGTATTTGATTGGTAGCCATGATTCTATTTTATCCCGAGAATTGGTATGCCCACCTCGGTGACACAATTGTTGTTTTGTAGATGGCGCCTCCGGTTCCTGATCCTTGGGCTCAATTGTTCGATACATCAGTGAAGATTGTTAATGTATTTTGGCCATTAGATGCTCTTCTAACCTCACACATTATGGGGCACCTATTATAACCCTAAATTTCACTAGACATGCTTACCTAGCATCAGGCCATCTCAGATTCCTTCTTTACCAAAACATTATTGAACTACTCTTTAAAAAACCTCTTTTATAAAGGCCCATGCACCCTACTCCATTATTGTATGCATATACACGCTAGCTGACCTAAAACAGTCTACATGTACCTACAAAAGCACGAAAAAATGAAAGTTGCCGACGGAACACACAACTTTGGGTGAGTTAACTAAACCTTCCGGCCATGCATGGCCGAGGGTTCGACCAAATACCTAGCTCCTTCTAGCCTATAAAAGAAGGGGTAGGGGTACCATTTGGAAGGAGGAGAGTATAGTAAAGAAAATCTACTCAATTTTATATTCCTATTGTCCCAACCCTTTAGCCATTCGTGTGCAAGGAGCAATACAAAGCAAAGAAGTTGGAGGACATTTGAAGAGGAGCCTAGGATCAGGTTCGCGGAGCAGTGGCTGGTCTCGACATTGTAAGTTGATTCATTCAAAGTAATAAAGAAATACTTTTCCCGTCCCACTTCATGAGTTCTTCATAGTTTGTTAAATGCATGTTTGAATCTCTAACCTATTAGTCTGTAGGTAAAATGTATGTGTAGTTTGTTACTTGCTTTGTATGCAGTTTAGCCTTGGGAGGAGAACTACTAACAAGTGATCAAGCGTGAAGAAGGATCGACATTGAACACCCGGAACAAGGTATGTTGATCTAACCATGTATTTTCTGAAAAGAAATAGGGATTAAGTCTGGGGACGAAGGTAGAAAGTAGATTTCTTTTGGTCATATCTGCATGCAAAATATAACCCTAATTGCTAGTCCGTAGGGGGATTTCCCACCACAACACTCATGGTTGCAAAAAGGACACCAGGTAATGGTAACTAAACAATGGCTTGTTGAATTTAAAATAGGTGGATATAGAGATGAGATTTTGTGATATGTAATTCCCATGGATGTATGTCATGTTTTGTTTGGAAGACCATGGAAGTTTGACAGGAATGTCATTCATGATGGGAGAAAAAACACTTACACTTTGGAAAAGAATGGTAGGACACATTGTTGTTGCCAATAGAGGAGAAGAAGGTAAAGGAAGAAGCCAACGCAAGCATACTTCGCATAAGTGGGAAGGAAATCCTGAGTGAAGTCAAGAAGGAACAAGAGATGTAGTTTGTTGTGGTGAGGAAACCCAGAGTTGTCCTTGCAAGTACTTTTTTGGATGATTTGCCTGAATAAGTTCAGGATTTGTTGGAGAATTTTGCTGATATAGTAGTGGATGAGTTTCTTAACTCATTTCCACCTATCAGAAGTATCGACCATCATATTGATTTGATACTAGGAGCAAGTCTATCGAACAAAGAAGCATACAGATTGACACCTCAAGAGAATGAGGAGGTAAAGAAACAAGTGTAGGAATTGTTCGACAAGGGTTTGTTCAGAGAAAGCTTTAGTCCATGCATAGTACCAACAGTGGCAAGTCCAAATAAGGATGGAGGATGGAGAATGTGTACAGACTCAAGAGCCATAAATAAGATCACCATCATGTATAGATTTACTTTGCCAAGGATGGATGACTTAATGGATTTCTTAAATGGAGCAATGTTTTTTTCAAAGATAGATTTGAAAAGTGGGTATCACTAGATAAGGATAAGAGAAGGTGATGAGTGGAAAACAACCTTTAAGACCAATGAGGAGTTGTATGAGTGGCTTGTTATGCCTTTTGGCTTAAAAAATGCCCCAAACACTTTTATGAGACTAATGAATGAAGTATTGAAGGATTTCATTGGTAAGTTTGTGATTGTATATCTGAATGATATATTGGTCTTCAGTAAAACTGTAGAATAACATTTAAGACATATGACATTAGTGATGAGGAGACTACAACAAGAGAAGTTGTTGATAAATATGAAGAAGTCCTCTTTTATGAAGACATAACTCATTTATTTGAGTTTTGTGATCTCTTCAAATGAATTGAAGATGGATCCCGAGAAGGCCAGATCAATCAAATAATGGCCATCTCCAAGGAGTATGTTTGAGGTGAGAAGATTCCATGGATTAGCACGTTTCTATAGGAAGTTTATTAGAAATTTCAGTGGAATTTTTGCACCAATGATGGACACGGTGAAGAAAAGACAAAAGTCTTTTAAATGGATAGAATAAGATGAGAAAAGTTTCAACATATTGAAGGATAAGATAACATAACTACCAATTATGGTCTTGCCAAATTTCGGGAAGACATTTCAAGTAAGGTGTGATGCGAGTGGAGTTGCAATTGGAGCAGTTTTGAGCCAAGATAATAGGCCTGTTGCATATTTCAGTGAGAATATGAATGAGACTAAGGGGAAGTACTCCACATATGACAAATAATTTTATGCCATAATTCAAGCCTTGAAGAAATGGATGCACTACCTTGTTCCAAAAGAATTTGTCTTGTATAGCGATAACCAAGATTTACAATTCATAACCAGAGAGGAGAAGTTAAACTAGAGACATGCTAAGTGGATAGAGTTTATGCAAAATTTCACTTTTGTCATTAAACATATGTATGGTAATGCTAACAAAGTTGTTTATGCATTGAGCAGGGGATGTTTGATTCTACAGGAATTTCAGGTCAAGACCTTGGGGTTTGAACACCTTAAGGATATATATTGTGATGATCCAAATTTTGAAGAAGCACATGAAGCATGTGAAAATCCTGTGCTCGGAGACAGGAGCCAGTGGACAGAGTATGTTATTCAAGATGGACTTTTAAAAAAAAAAATCCAATTGTGCTTACCGAGGTGCTCTATGAGAGAAAATCTACTGAAGGAAAAACACAGTGGAGGTCTAGCAGGACATTTTGGCCATGAAAATACATTTGCACAGTTGAATGGTTCATACTCTTGTCCTGGTATGAGAGCAGAGGTGAAGAGGTTTGTGAAAAAATGTAATATTTTATAGTATACAAATGGAAAGAAACAAAACACTAGATTTTATCAACCAATGCCTATTCCAGAGAGGCCTTGGGATGCAATAAGCATGGATTCTGTGTTGGAACTATCACAAACACAGAGGGGAAGTGATTCTATATTTGTGGTAGTTGATAGATTTTCTAAGATGGCACACTTTATCCCATGCCAGAAGACTAGTGATGCAACACATGTTGCAAAATGTTTTTTCAAGGAAGTTGTGAGACTTCATGGATTTCCTAGGAGAATTGTCTTAGACAAAGACACTAAATTTGTTGATCATTTCTGGAGAACATTATGGAAGAAGCTGGGAAAAAAACTGTATTTTATTTCAACATATCACCCTCATACAGATGGAAAGATTGAGATGGTGAATAGGAGTTTGGGTAATTTGGTCTAGTCACTGAGCATCATAGTCAGTGGGATCAGATTCAGCCACAAGTGGAATTTGCATACAATGACTCACCAAACAGAAGAACTGGAAAGAGCCCATTCCAAATACTGTATGGAATGAAACCAAGAGGAGTATCTGAGTTGAGAAACTTAGAACAGAGTGATTTCAGAAGTGATGGAGTAGAAGATTTTGCTGCAGATATGTAGAAGATCCATAGCCAGATCAGAGAGAAGTTGCAGGACAATAATGCAAAGTATAAATGCAGAGCTGATAAGCACAAAAGAAAACTTCAATTTGAAGTGGGAAATCAATTATTAGCACACTTGATGAAGGAAAGGTTCCCAAGGGGAACATATAACAAGCTGAAGCTGAAGAAAATTGTCCCATGCAAGATCCTAAGAAAGTTTGGCACCAATGCTTATGAGATAGAGCTTCCAAAGGATGTGGGAATATCACCCATATTCAATATTTCAGACTTGTATCCTTATAGGGAAGATGGCACAGAAATATCAGAAGATCAACAAAATATTCAGTGGGAGAAGCATATGCCTGTAGCAGAAAATCCACAGATGGAGAAGATCGTTGATCAGAGGATTGGTAATAAGACCAGGAGGAAGACCTATTTCGAATATTTGGTTAAGTGGAAGGGACACCCGAGATAATATGTCAGTTGGGTAAGCGAAATCGACGTCCAAAAGCATGGAAGGTCAATACAGGAGCTCATGAAAAGGAGTCCATGGATTTTTTTACCATAGGAGTATGATGCAGGAGCATTGTCAGCCAAAGCCACATGGGATGAAAGCACAATGCCTAGCATGCCTTTTGAGTAAAATTTTAAATTTTGAAAGATGGCGTATCTCAGAGAACTTCTGAGTAAAATATGAATAAGAGAAGTTAATGGGAGGAGGTTGAACGATCGCATCAAAACCAGAAGATATCATATCATCCTTTAGTTATTTGATTTTGGTGTGGATCTGAAGACTCACCTTAAATTATCTGTCACATACGTTTATGTAATAGGACTTAAGTAGCTATAGAATTTAATTTCGATTAGGTAGGTAGATGGAGGAAAACCGAGAGGACCTCTTGTATAAGTAGATGCATTGTATACCTGAATAAGGTTAGTTGCAGAGTAGGAGATAGTTGTTACTGAATGTAAGTTATTTTACCAGGTTGTAGCCATTTACATGGGAATGAATATAACAAAAAGATATTGATCCAATGCATGGTATTGCGACTGTTTTATAGTTCCCTTGTTATTTTCTGTTTTCATAATAAATGAGTTATGTTGTTGAGCATATGATACTATAAAGTATTGGGATAATTTTGAAATCATGTTCTCTTCATTGAGTTCATGCAAGGTGTGAATATAGTATGCAACGAGTGTGTTGAAAGAGTATGTTTTGACTCAAAATCTCAGAAGAGATAGCATGAAACTTCCATTTGCAAGGAGTGCAAAGGCACTGCTAGAAGGTGTGCACAGTCGCCCACAAGAAGCTAAGTCTTGCGTAGGAATCTTTTGCAAGGAGTGCACATATTGGAAGTTAGATTAATTTTTTGAGTAATCCCTTTGAGGATTCAAAGGGTCTAAGAGATAACTCTCAGGAGAGACAACGGGACGAAATATTCAAAGAAAAGTGAAGCTCTGAATATTTCACAAGTCATCGACTAAGATCTGTCCAGAAGGGAGAGGGATCATTGTAGATTGTTGGATCTGAGAAAAGCGCATGAGTTTTAAGTCTTTTCATGCACACACGAGTGAGGATTTGTCAAAGTCCTAAAGAGGTTAGGGACCATCCATCGTCCAAAGGGATAGGTGGCGCAATATCCATGAATTCATAGAGAGATCACTTCCGAAGTTTTGTGGACAAGAAGAAAGAAAAATCGTTGAAGAGTCGAAGGACAAAACATATCCAGGTCGTTGGTTGCTAGGAGATACGTGTCGACAGATCTCAGACTTTGGGGAAAGTCACTTCGAAATATTTCGGTTGTGGAGTGTGACAAACTCACGAAGTCCTGAAGGCCAAAGCAGATCGCATCCATCCATTGCGAAGGATACGTGGCAAGAGATCAGGAAGTTTGGAGGCCTAACACTCCAAAAGGAATTTGGCGAGAGAAGAAAATATCTAGGTCGTTGGATCCAGAAGGATGCATGGCAGAGATCCGCGTGTTTTGGAGGAGAATCACTCTAGAAGACACTGGGTGCAGTGTTGCGAGAACACTTGAAGACTAGAGTTCCAAATAGATCTTGACCATCCATTTGAGGGAGACACGTGGAGGGCGGATATTACCTCCGTTAGTTCAATGCTCTGGAAGTTTAAGGTGTTGGAGCAGGCAGAATGACTAAAGTTTGAACTCTCAGAGTCACTGCGAATCATTGATTTGAGTGGGGTTCATGGACCGTCGATCCCATCGTGGATTCGGTGCTTCGCGAGTTTAGAACCCCGGGGATTTGTGGAGAAGTGTTTATGGATTTTTCTGAGGCTGAAAGTTTGAATCATTTTAGGAGGTTTAGGCCGATTCATAGCCAAGGGCACATGTGAATAAGGATCTAGCACCCGTTAGTGTGCGATTTGGAAAGGGGTGCTAAGAAAGAAGGACCACATATAATTGTCGATCTAAGAACATAAAATTGATGGTGGGGAACCATTGCGGGGAGCAGGGGAAAATTTAGTGAACATGCTAGTTCACAGCCTGCTATTTGCTAGCGTCGTTGATCTCGTCAGGATAGGGGATCAATGACCACGATTCAATCAATATTGGGTGAGCACTTTTCGTATTACGAAGACAGAATTCTCTAATAAAGAGAGAGCATGCTGGCAGCCCACAATTTCTGTGAATTATCGATCGATGGACAAATCGGTAATGACCAGATTGTGATCATGAAAACCCTAAGTGTGATAACAGAGACTGTGTTTGATTTAGGTTGAGACCAGCAAGGTCCCGAGGAGCTGATCGAGCTCGAGAATATTTAACAATACTTGACCGGGAGGTCGAGC
>ML809389.1:357767-367796 GCA_009831015.1 Picea engelmannii
AGGGGGGGGGGGTTCATCAAGGCTCGTGTGTTATGCATATCTCACACCATGGTCCTCTTGAATATAAATGATTAAAGGATTTGGAATACCTACTCCTATATACTATGAAAATAATGGAAAATCATTCTTATGATGACCTTTTGTCTTGCATAATGTACACCAGGCATATTCTCTTTTATCCTTACCTTTATTCTAATTCAACTGAAATGTTAATTTATTTAGTTCTACTCTTATCTCTTCCACAACTATATTTGTATGCTTATATTGATTTTCCTCTAACTACAATTCTTCTTGCAAGGCCTCGGCCTGGGTGAAATTTGTTTTGCCTCAAAGGATACTTCAAATGTTCCAATAAAGAGTTAACACATAAACTTCTATAATACATATCAGTAATATGGTACTTCAACTTACCTTTTAGTCTTTTGGACTTTTGTTCCACCTCCGAGACTGGTTCTCCTAGCTTCTTCTTAATCTCTATCATTTCATTCATGAACTGATCCTCTAAACTTGGTTTATGAAATTCATTTATTAACTACCTCTTCACCTATGTGAAATTTGTAGGTGCTCCTATTGGGTTATTTACTGTGAGACCCAAGTATCAGTCTAATGCGTGGTCTTTGAATGTGATTGCCAACTATGCAACCTTTGTATGTTCATTTGTAATATGCTTAGCTACCAAAATCTTTTCACAAATAAACAAGTGCTTTTATGGGTCCTCTGACCCTTCTCCTCAAAAATATAGTAACCTAATAGTTGGATCTTGTCCTTCCATTATAAACTTTTGTGTACTACCACCTCCGCCTGGTGTAGATACTTGAATGCTACTTTCTAAACTTACACTTTTTCTTGAGTTTCCACTGGGCCCACATTCTGTAAAAGCACTTCTACCAATTTAATCACTTGTTGGTTAACCAGATTTTCTTCTTGAGATGTCTTAGTCACACATGGGGTTGTGGGTTTCACACTAATTCGGATCTGGAATGGAGAGCCTTCTTCTATTTCAGACCCCTAACCTCTGGTTTTCCTCTCATATGTAGTGTGCAATATTTCCTCAATATTCCATGTTGCACATAGATCCTCTCCCTCTTCGTCATCACTGTCCAAGCCCTATTACTCGACTACTGCCCTCTTTTTATTATTGATCTTATAATGGTAGGGTAATCTGTTGCACGTCACTCCTTCTTTCCTTATTATTTCCCTGGTTTGTTACTCATCCATCATTATGGTTTCCATTACTTCCTTCTTCTGGCCTCCATATAGATCCCTCTCCATATATCACATCTTCCTTAGTGCTTCCCCCATCACCCCCATGTGCGCAGAGTGATTTAGTTGTTTGATTCCATGGTTGTCACACCTTTATCATCCAATAATATATTAATTGACGTGTAAAGTAACCTAATGTTCCTCCCTCTTGGTCCCTTCAATAAGTCATACTCCACAGCAGTATATGAATTCGTTGTATCGACTGAAAATTCAGTAATAAACCTTGCAGTAATGTTATCTAACCAAAAATCCACTGCACGCATGAAGTTTTTATTAACCCTTTCCAACCATGTAATATTCTCAGGAGTCCACTCTACTTGCCTTATTTGATTAGTTGGATGAGTATCCTTCAACCTCAATAACCACTCCTATAACACCTATGGAAAATAATAGAAATATGCCTCATGCAAATCAATAAACACATACCTCTGTAGATACCGACGCGGTGTATACCTGAAGTTTCTATTATCTTTCTACGCAAACTTGAGCTACTTTGTCTCCAACCATCTTTAAATATCTTTCTTTGTAGGTTTCTATGGCTTGAGAATCCATTTCTACCATTGCATTTTATTCACTGACCTTATCATTAGATCCCTTCCAAGTTGTTCTTCTGAGTTCCATCCAACAACGGAACCATTTTTTATATGTATGGGTTGACCCGGGTTCTACCTTAGTTCTCCAATAAAACCCTACAAACCATTGACCCCTCTGGTAAACCAAAAGGAAACACTGCACACAGAGTGCACAATGCAGTATCACCTGAGATGGCTTATGGGTGACTGCACGATGTAGATGTTTGCAGTCATGGAAGGGATTAGGGTTGTTCTACTTATTCTACTTTTACTATAACATGCATCATATTACACCATTCATCTAGATCTAATAGTTATTTCATTATGCTCACTACAAGAGAATATTATATCCATTCATCATTCATTCATAATTGCAGAAATAACAAAAACATCAAACATATCACAACACATGATTTTAACCTAGTTCACCCCACTTGGGATACGTCCCCAAAAATATTTTCTTCTTATTATTATTCATCAAATAGGGCATTCTGCACATTACATCAAAAGTTTGTCATACTCCATAAGGATGACTAGTGTCGCACCAAGCTCCAGAGCTTGCGAACTGACCCTCAGTTACACTCCATTAGTCTCCATTAGCTCCTCAACTATACAACAAAAATTGATACTTCGACCAAAACACATCAAAGATTCGAGACTCAAAAAGGTTCTCCAAGACAGGTTCTCCACACATGAGTTCTAATACTTCACAATGATAGTTGATACCTCTAGCTACCTCATACATCCTCTAGTTATATTACAAAAGTGGGTAAAACCCCTTAAATCATACTCCAAAACCCTAATTCTAAGTGGAATTAACTTGTCCAGATTATAACTTCCTTCGTGCGCTAATCCACAATTTAGTCACATTGATTTTCCTTTACTCCCACCGCGCGCTTCTTCCTTGATCCATTCTGCCTCATTTTCTACATTGTATCTCGAACTTTACCCCAAACTTACGTGCTCCAACACCCCATTTCAACTTATGAAGTAGTTTTATTTCAAATCATGACTCTTTCTTCCTCAATACCCTCTGACTTACTCTATGGTATTTTTTGAGATGCCAACTTTGTTTCTCCACCGCATTTCACCCCCAAACTGACGACCAAAAAAAGGTTGTCGACCATACTCTAGTCCACTCTCTTCGCAGCTACTTTGTCAAACATAAGTAGTGGGATGCTTATCTACACATCATTCAACGTAGTTATAATAGGGCCACCCAGTCCTCCAGAGGCTTCTCCCCTTTCGAGGTTTTTCTAGGATTTCATCCAAGTGTGCCCTCAAAGTTATGACTCACTCTTGCATCCTCAGGGTCTGCACGACAACAACAAGAGAAACAATCAGCACATAATTTCATACACAATATTTCACAAGGCCATTCCCAAGTAGCATATGAATTGCAAGCAACAAAATAACACGCCAACTAGAGGAACGATAAATGACATACACCATTGGTTTTTCATCATGGCTATCAAGTGTGGATACTATTGGAAAACACTATCATCTCCACTCTTTGCACTATGGTCCATACACTGTACTCAAAAGAATTGGAAAGAATGTTTATCACCCGGACTTTCCACCACAACTCAACATCCACGATGTGCTCAATGTCAAGAATTGCAAGTTGTTTGAGCCACCACTCCTTGAGAAAATTGTTACGGTACATCATTTGGTGGAGAATATACCTCATTTTCAGCCTCCTCTTATTGTGGACACCATTCTAGACTCTCAAACTTGTAAAAATCACCAGAAACAATATGTTTCCTACCTTATGGGCTGCAAGGACTAGACATCTATGCAGGCCAAGTGGATGTCTTCAACAACATTGAAACTTTCTTTCGTTCATTTGCTGGTGGAAGTGGGGACACTTCCAGATCTAAACAAGAAGGAATTTGGCCACCATAAAAGGCACCCATATTCCTTCATGATTCAACATGAGGACGTATAGTTGTTTCTATTGTAAACTTCCCTCATTAGTCCAGCTGATTAGAGAAGTTCATAATAAATAAATAACATGTTAGTTACGTTAGGCAATTAATTAATAAAAAGTGAAAAAATGCTTGTCAATAAGAAATAAAAGCAACAAGTCTCTTGGTGTTTCTGTAAACAAAAATTCACCCAGTTTGATAAAAATGTTGTCTTATTGCTGAAATACAAGGAATGGTCACTTACTTCTCACTTTTAGTGTTTTTCTCTTTCATTCTTTGCGTATTTGTATTTGTATTTGTACAACACTTATTTCTTGTGTGCCAGTCTATTCTATTGCTGCATTTTTTATTTTGCAAGTAGAATTGTGGATCATCAAGAGAATTTGTTTTTAAAACTAGATCTAATATCCTTGTAGATTGGGAACTCCAATTTTGTTTTTCATTTTACATCATAATGACCTTGATACTTTCATTCTCACTATATTTAAATAAAAATGATATTCCAAATAAAATTTTAGTATAGTTTCTTTTATTTTTTCAAGAGACTTTAATAAAGAGTACTTTAATAAAATAATGAAAATAAATAATATTTGTCCAAAATATTTTATTGAAAAATATTTTTGTAAGATAATTTTCATAAGATGTTAGCCTTGATACTTTATTTTATGGCTTACAATTTAATCACAATGACCTTGATACTTTGATTTCCACTATATTCAAATATAAAAATGATATTCTTATTAATATTTTATTTCAAATGCTTGTATTTGTCCAAAAAATCTTGTTGCCTTAGGGGACGATAAATATCATCATCATAAAAATTATTTAATTTTAATAAAGTATTTTGATGCGAGTCTCCCTACTTTGAAATTAGAAGATGTTTAACTTTTCTCTTCAGAGATACACTTGGTTTTCACTAGAGACTCGTGGATTATAAGGACCATAGATGATTATCCCTCTTCCTTTGTGATATGTTTGACCTTCATTTATGACTTACTAGACACTTTTTCCACAAACTAACATGAACCTAGTTGATTTCCTCTTACCTCCATGCCTCTAACACTAGTAGAAACACTACTACAATATTGGTTGATAGTGTCGTCCTTTTTTGTTGCCATAACCCATTTTACCATTATCATTTTTTTTGTTGGTATGCATCAAGATTTTGCAATGCAATTTTTTTGTCGATTTTGTGTCAAACCCACAATGTTGAAAACATTAAAAAATGTTAAATTTTATCGTGCATTGTACTTGAGTTGACCAACGTCATATTATTTCCATTTTTACATTGTTTTCACATTGCCAAAATCTGTCACACATCGTAGGTGTTGTGTTTTCATAGTGTTGCATCAAAATAGTGTCTTATAGGTAAATGTATAATATTTTACTAGTATCATATTAGAATCATAATAATACATTTGATAAAAAAATGTGTTAAATTGTTGTCATATTTGCGCACAATTCCAATGTCATTTTTTTAGGAAGTTCCAACTTATCCTTGAAAATAGTGCATTTTGAAGAACCTAATGTAATAAATCATGATAAAAAATGCGCAAGCATACATCCTCCCTATAACCCATCTCTTCTCTTCAAAGTTCAAGATGATACACTACACTTAATCAGAAAAAAACCACCATTCAAGATGATGCTAAGTACCTAGTGTTATGATATGCCACATAGCCTAGATTCATGCTAAACAATTCTTCCTTGCTAGATTATTTAATTTTGGTGGGATTGATAAGACCTTCATATCCTCAAATCATGATATTTTAGTTCCTTGAGGATTTAAGCCTACCCAAAACACAATTTTGATCCAAAAATATCTCTACTCTTCCACTTCCTAGCAGGCTTAATCCATTAATATTGTAATCTTTCACTTCATTGCTAAATAGATTGAGTGGCCTTTGCTTGTGTCTGACCATTGAAGAAGAAAAAAACACCATTAACATTGTTTTTAAGTACCTAGTGTTGTGATATACCACCTAACCGAGATTATTGCTAAATAATTCTTCCAAATAAAATTATTTGATTTTGGTGGGATTGATAAATTACCTTGAATCCTAAAATCAAAACCTTTCAGTTCCCAAATGATTCAAGTCCACCTAGAACACATTTTTGATTCGTCGATATCTATACAATCTTCCACTTCTTAGCTGACTTAATCCATTAGTATTGTAACCTTCCACTTCCTTACAGGTTATATTTCTCCTTTTCTTATGTTTGGCCATGCAAAAGGGAAGGTAAAAATTGAGTGATCTTTTAGAGGAATTGCTCTAGCTTCACATCCTCTCAATATTCCTTTATGAGACACAATACATTGCTCTGGAGTCTGTTTTCTCTTAGAGATGCTAATTCCTTTGGAATTTACTCCCCCCTTCTTGATTTCTCCCATGTTTTATTATTGTTCTAGTATCTCTCAACAAGAAAAATAAAGAATACACAGAATTAATAACATCCTTTTCTTCCATTCTTCTAAACTTGAATTCTTTAGTATTTTATTAGACATGTTTTCATGTAAGGAGTGATATGAAAGAAATATTTGAAAATATATCAATAAATGGATTCATTATGTAGCTTCAAAAACAGTAAAAATAATTCACTTGTAGGTATAACTTATGAAGTTGAAGATACAAATGAAAATGAACATGAAGGTAATCCAAGTGATGTTGCAAAATCTCTCTTTTCAGTTGATTGCCTCACATGTTTGGAGCTCAAGTACTTTAATTTTGCAAATATACCCACTCATTTCCATGGTTTCAAATACAATATATCATTATATCTATATTTTATTCACTCAAGTAATCACATAATTAAGAAACTAGAAGAAAATCCCCTTTTCTTAAAACATTGACAGTCATCAATTGTAGAGGGTTGAGAAATTTGAAAATCTTGGTATTCTATCCCATTTTTTTACAAACTTTTAGTTTATACAAATACAAAGTCGAGGAGCTAGTTGATTTTGAAAATAATAAAGAAGAAGAGAAAATGGTAGATAATGTAGTAGTAAAATAAGAGAAAACAAGGATGAAAATGTAAGGATTAAAACAAGTTATAAAGTTTTTTTCCAGTTAATTGTTTTTGGTTGACTAGGAGGGTCACTGTGCGATCTGGGCACCAAGCTAAGAAAGGCTTTATTATTATTATTTTTTATGTATTGAAAAGTATAAATCATGTGGTGGATAATTATGGAAGTTGTGCCTTAGATGCGAGTTTCTATGCTCAACTAGTTCACTACCATTGTGCTATAATTTGTTTTTTTTAATCTTGTGATTGGAACCATTGTTGTTACTTATATAATAAACCAAAACAAAAACACCAATAGGGATTTATAATAAACTCATATATTCAATATAGAATAATTACCTTTAGTTTATATAGAGATAAGGTCGAGGACATAACTAAGTCTCAAAACTAGAAATATGAAGAGAAAATGGTGGATAATATAGTAGTAGTAGAAGAGAAAACACTAGAGAAAATGACAGAAGAAAGAAAATTGAAATTAGAGGCCATATAATTTCTTCTCTTTATCTGGATAGAATTCTTCCCTATCATCTTATTTTCCAAGTTTCATGGGCTTGTTAAGACAAACTCAACGACATATCTACGGATATGGACTTCTTTTTTCTTACATCACTCAACCTTCTTGTCTTCACCATGGCCTTTGGATTTATCACCACCCCTCTTATCATCATCCCCTCCTCCATTTTTGTTCTATCGACCATCTTTTTCCTCCCCACCACTATGGTTAATATATTGAATGAATAAAATGAAAAACTTTTTTTTAAAACCAAATCCAAAATTTATGTTAATTAAAAAAGATAATTGTGTCAAGGCTAACAGGAATTACATTCTACGGAGTTTATGGAGCTTCCAAAAATCTGGACATATTTCTAGATTGACATCTAAAGATAGAAAAGACCCCTTTAAACAAGAATTCCTAGTATTCATGAAAGTGGCATATCTAACATATCTACACAAAATACATATAAATAAATAAATATTCAACTAACTATAGAGATAGACACTACCCTCTTGTTCCTACGCCTCGCCAAAATGAGGGGATATTGGACCTTCGATATCCATAGGATTTCGCAGTTAATGAATAATTTAATCTTCCCTTATCCCTACATGAAGTTAATTCTCGATGCCATTATTTTTGGAGGCGAAGGAGAGAGATTCCACACACTAAGAAGAACCATGTAGTGAATTCTATTACACTTTGTCTACAATGAGTTAATTTGTTGTTTCTGAAGTAGAAGGAGACTCATAATGTTGGCATTGTGAGTGGAGCTAGCCTATTCAAGTTCAATGATTTTGGAGGAGATTATCATTAATGTAGTATTGTTGGCTTGAATGATGTCGTCACGCCTGTGAAGAACCCATATAACCTCCATGATATCTTAATTATCCACAGAAGGATTGTCCACACCTTCCACAAAGTCACAATCCATAGAATCAATGAATAAATTGAGAGGAGAGAAAAAAAAGGTACTTGTCCTTATAAATAGAGCAAGAAACCCCAAACAGAAGGGTCAATTCTGAAATCATGAAAGGAACATAACCTTTGATATTAACCCGTTATTACATCTCTAGAAAGTAATAATAGAGGCACCATGCATAAAGAAACCCAAAGAACTAGGGATTTCCTGGATAGAGCACTATAACAAGAGGAAATTAACAACACTGGAAGAAAAGAATGACCTGGAACCTCAGTCACTGGAGGGAAAATATGTAATGAACTATGTCCACTGAAGGACACATTGCATCCACACTAGAAAAAAAAGGTCAACCAAGAGAAGATTTAAATCGTCACCAAATAATAATATACCTAGCCAAAACCAAAACCAAAATGCCAAAATTATGCCCCAACAAGGAACATAGAACCAACATTTTCGCACATTTCATAAAGAAACTCATATCTATGCATTGAATTACAATGAATGAGACCTACCAAGCCATAAGGAGAAGTGAAGTGAGTTGCCTCATGTTGTCCCTCTAGAAGCTCGATTAGTTTTTTATCATTGATGTTTGAATCTTGGTTTTAATGCCAATTAATACCCACAAACAAATAAATCTAGGGTAATAAGAAATATATTAGATTCCCATTTTTATCTAGCAATCTTAGGCTTAAGGAAGAACCAATCTTGTCCCAATGATCCACCTCCCCATTCAATTCCCTCTTGATTTGATGAAACGAGACCTTGTCGAATTGAGATAAAACATGTTTTATTTTAGAGATAATAGATTTTAATGTGTTCCCCTTGGAATGCATAGTGTGATCATTTCTTTAATAATCAACATGGAGTCCCCGAAGACTAATAAAGACCTGAGTCCATCATCCTTGGAAATGATAAGATCACACCACAACAAGTAAGCCGAGATGATAATTTATTTGGAACATTCCCAAGCCCTCAAGTGTAATAAACAATCTTTTTTCCTCCAATATTATGAAGACTCCCCACCGCACTTGCCACCCCCAACTGAAAAACTTTTCCAATCAACATCTTCATCTATTATCAGATAATCTAGTATTTGTTAAGATTCTAGAATTATGCACAAAAAACATAATTTCCACCTTTGGTGGACAAAATGGTACCAATATAGAAAAAAGGGTACAAGTGAAGAAATGATAAAGGTGTCCTAACCAATGCAATAGAATGTTGCATTCCAAAATACCTTCATCTACAAGGGACACCTTTTAGAAGTATCATATTCATAAATCTTGGAGCTTAAAAACAATTAGGCTTTAACATCTTCATCAACTAGTATTTTTAGTTTCTTGGACAAATAAATTAGTTAAAACATATTCCCTTCTATAGGAATGCAACCTTCCCAACCATGAAATAAAGGAAGGTAATACCATTTGACTAGATATTAAATGTGCAACCTTGGTGTAAACATCTTCGATAGAACACCTGTAATCATAGTTTCTCCATTTTTTCATAGTCATCATCATGATGCCTTCATTTTTGGCGTAGTAAAAGCATGGTTTAAGTTATCCCCCATTGTTGTTTAGATTTTGATTTATATGAACATTATGTATATGGTAAAAACAATCGGCTGAGATTACCATTTAGTGCTACAAGAGAAAAAGGGAGATCGGAGCCGATACATAGTGACGTGCTTGGACCTCTACATGTTCCATCCAAGGTACTTTTTATGGGATTAATTTAACCAATTGACTATTTTTAGGCTATTTTTCGACAAAAACTATTCGCCAAATTGGTTAAAAATTAGACTATTTTTCACATAAATTATATGTTTAA
>ML809389.1:368688-380853 GCA_009831015.1 Picea engelmannii
AGAAGTAGAATGAAAGAAAATAGAGTTTGAGTTGGAGAATGGAGAATATGACTCAACATATGAAGATGAGTCAAATAAATTGGATGATGAGGAGGAATCATAGAACTTAGTCATGAGAGAATCTATTCATGTAAGAAGGAAGGAAGAAAGGTATACTTCACCTGATTTTTGTTTTACCATTGTTTTATTTAAAATGGAAGATGATACTATAATTGTTAGAGAGACAGTTGAATTTGAGGAGGGTACACTCTCGAGTAAGGCCATGGTAGAAGAAACGCGGGTTGTGTGGGCCATGTTTCCCTATTTTTGAATTGTACATATAAATTCTTCAATATTATATTTGTCATTCAAAGGCATGGTCCATTTTCCTTAGTTCCTTTTTTCCTTCACTAAGTCCCACTCTTTCATTCTTTCCTCTTGTTGGATGAGTGTGAGGTACTCATCAATGAACCATTTAGACCCTTTCATCTTCCTTATTTTACACAAAATTTGAGTTTTTCCCATTCATTTTAGAATGTGACCTTCAATGTTCTTTCTCTACCTTCTTGACTCTGTCATTTTTCACCCTTTCTATTTTTTGTATTGGCCTTCCCACCCAATGATATCTCTTACGAAGCCTATCATTGTCCTTGTTCTATAGTCATCCTCATTTTTTTCACCTATTCCTTTTATTATAATGTTCATGACCTTTATGTGTCACTCATGTTCTTCTATGATAAGAGACCTCACATCCCTAGGTGCAATGATATTTCTTTTCCTTGACCTCCCCTATCTAAGTTCCTACTATCTTTTCCCAAGTTTTGCACTTTTGCGTTACTCATTGAACTTAGTTTTCACTTCTTTGGCCCTACCTAGTGGTGTCTTCTTTTCCTCAATCACTATGTTTTCTTGTTTGATCTCTCCCTCCTTCAAAGATGATCCCCTCTCTTCTCAAGAGTGAACTTATTACAATGGTTTTATGCATTATGTGAAGTATTGGTTTCTGGCTCAGGGTAAAATCATGAAGATGGGTAACACTTTTGTGAGAATCGGGTCTCCAAAATTCCTAGCGGAATTTTTTCGGCCGAAACAATGTCGCTAGGAATTGTTTTGGCCAAAACATTTTTCGGCCAAAAATTTGCACGTCAAACTGAACGATGCCCTAACGACGCCCTCAAAATTCATGTACAATATTTTTCGGATGAATTTTTTTCCTTCGATAAACATATTTCGGCCAAAAGAATTTTCGGCTGAAAGGTTTATTTTTAACGGATTCCATTAAAAACTAGGTTTTGACCGAAAGAATATTGAATATTTTGAGGCATATTTCCAAGGTTTGGATGGACTTGTATTTTTTGTGGCATTGTGTTATATGCAAAATATTGTATCTAACATTTCCCAAACTTCACAATGGTAAATAATAACTGAGATAACTAGTGCCATTTTTTTTTTCTTATTCTACTCCGAGAGTTAAACATTTATGCATTTGTTTAATGATTGTCTTATCTATATTGTATTTCCATTTTAAATGGAAATGGAAATGGAAATCAAAATCTAAGTATTGTAAAATTCAACCTCTTAAAGAGTAGTATCACTATACTAATTTTAGAGGATAAATTATTTTATTAAATTTAATGATCATAATCTTGATTTATTGTGCCAAGATGTGTTTTATGTGCTTTATTGTTTCAAAATGTGTTTTATGTGCTTTCTATAGCCGAGTGTGAGGGAAATGTGCAATCTCTTCCATGCTCAACATGCAGTTGATATGTGACAATTTAAAAGACTATTAATAACAAAAAACATATTTCAATGTCCACCATTATAGTAACTTTATGTGGGTGTGTGTGTGTGTGTGTGTGTAAAGAGGAGCTTCAATCCATCTTAGATCAAGTCTCTTGGTTAAAAAAAAATGATTGAAAAAAATTGATTTCGTCTTAATTTACGATATATCATGCTCAGAAAGGGATCGAGTCCCTAAAGTGAATTTTTTTTTTGGATTGAAAAAACTTGATGAAAGGGGGGAAAACTATCACTAGATCTTGTCCGAAGACAAAGCCTGAAAACTCAACTATTGAAGTTGTTGGACGTGGGAATAAAAAGGAGTTATCATAGAAGAAAGGGTCTGTATTTGGAGGATTAGAGAAAGAATTTTCTCCAATAAAAATATGAAGTACAGGGAAGATCGTTAAGGAGAAAGAACAAGTTGGAAATTTAGTATTGCAGGTTTCAGAGGGTCCAAGGGAACTTAAAGCACATAATCCCTAGTGAGAGGCATCAAATGATAGTGATCTCTTTAAATGTTAGAGGAGTGGGGGGTGCTCCTAAATCATTAGCCCTTAAAAGACTGTTTGAATTTGTTAAACCAGATATAGTTATGATAAGAGAAACTATGGTCGATGGAAACAAGGTGAGAGAGGTGTTCTCAATTTTTTTTCTGTATGGGATTTTTGTGCGGTGGACTCAAAAGGGTTATCCGGGGTGATAATTTCTGCGTGGAATCCCAAAAACTCTAATTTCACCGCCTTTTTTACTCCTAAAGGAATCTTAATAGAGGGTTTCATAAAAGAGATTAATAAAAACTTGAAGTTGGTAAATTGTTATGGGTCGTATGCTGATAGACAAAGTTTCTGCAACAATATAAAAGAGGATGGTTTACTAAAGGAGTCCAATCTTATTATGGGTGGAGATTTGAACTTCATAATTTCTGTGAGAGAAATTTGGGGAAGTTTTCCTAGAAGTGATCCGTTGGCTTCTTACTTCAATCAGATGATTCATGGAGAAGGTTTAATAGATGTACAACATATAAATCTATTGCCTACTTGGAGGAATGGTAGGGGAACTCAAGATTTTGTAGAATAAAGTTTGGATCGATTTTTAATTAGTGAAACATTAGTGGATTCAGGCCTCAATTTTAGAACTTGGGTGGTTAATGTCAAGTTATCAGATCATATGCCAGTGGTTTTTCAATTAGAACCAGACCAAGAAAAACAAAATATCCCTTTCAAATTCAATTTAGTGTGGTGAAAAGATCCATATTTTGTTTTACTAGTGCGCTCAAATTGGCATAAGTTGGTGTAGTCCGATTCTACTTCTCCAATGGTAAACCTAGTTTCAAATCTTAAATCTTTGAAGTCTTTGGTCATAAAATGGGAAAAAAACAAGAAATTAAAATCTAAAGAAGAACTAGTCCAACTTGAAGTAGATTTGGATATCCTTTACTTTGCATTTCTTGGGGGTTTTGTGGGAGAATATGAAAGGAAGCTTGTGACAGAGAAAGAAAGAAGGAAATTGGAGATATTAAAACAAGTAGAGGAGACTTGGAGATAAAAAAGAAGAATTACTTGGCTAAATTTTGGTGATAAAAATACTAGGTTCTTCCATGCCTACACCAACTTTAGGAAGCCGATAAATACAATTTGGGAAATTAGAAAGGAGAATGGTTCAGTGGCTTCTAAGAAGAAAGACTTGGAAAATCAGGTTGTATCATACTTTGAAAAAATATTTAAAGCTCAAGAGAATATTTCTACTATACAATAATTGGAAGTGATCCAGACTTACCCTAGACTCTTTTCTGTGGAATAAGGGAACAATATTGTTGCACCAATCAAATTATTTGAGGTGTTTTCCACTTTCAAATGATTTGTTGCTCGAAAAAGTCTCGGGCCTCATGGTTGCACAAGAGGTTCTACATAGTATAAAGACAAACAAATCTAAATCTTTGATTTTAAAACTAGATATGATGAAAGATTATGATAGGGTTGACTCGAGTTTTTTAAGATTTTTCTTTCTACAGATTGGGATCAACTTGGAAGCTACTGACTAGATAATGGGGTGTGTCAGTTCAACAAATTTATCTGTGTTAATCAATGGAATCCCTTCTGGATTTTTTAGAATTTCTAGAGGATTGAGACAAGGTTGTCCCCTATCTCCTTTATTTTTTTTAATTATAGTTGAAGGGATTAGCAGAATACTAAGGAAGCTTGTTGAAGAAGGAAAAATACAAGGAGTTGCAGTAGCAAAATGTATTAGAATTACTCATCTAATTTTTGTAGATGATATTATTATTTTTGGCAAAGTATATTTGACAGAATGGGGATTGTTAAAGGAGGCACTTGATTTGTTTAGCAATGCAACTGGAATGGCTTTGAGTGCTCACAAGTCACAATTTCTGGAAGCAGGATGGTCTAGGGAGGAGTTAATACTTTTGAAAGAATTACTACCCTATGAATTAAAACCATTAGATGATGGTTTTAAATACTTGGGGTTTTTTCTTAAACCAAACTACTACCTTATTAATGATTGGAGGTGGCTGATTAAAAAAGTGGATAAAAAAATATACAGTTGGTGTCATAGATGGCTTACGTTGGGAGGTAGGTATATATTGGTAAATTCAGTACTAGAAAGCATTTATGTGTACTAGATGTCTTTGGAAAAGATTCCCAAAATTATTTTGAAGAGGATTAGAAGGTGGATGTTTAGTTTTCTGTGGTCGAGCAACAAAGAAATAGAAAGCTTTCATTTGGTAAATTGGAACACGATTGCAAAACCTAAGAAGATTGGAGGATGGGGATTTAAAAATATTTTATGCTTTGGTAAAGCTCTGGCTACAAAAAGCGCGTGGAGGAGTCTTTTTGGAACTGGGTTGTGGCACAAAGTGATTCTTAAAAAATATTTAAGACGATATTTTTGTGATTGAATGGATTAGAAAAGGGAGATTGAATGTGAAAGGTATGTCAAATTGTTGGAAAGCACTTACAGATTCTATGCCTATTGTCACTGATTGGTTAGCCTAGAAGCCTGGAAATGGAAAGGAAATAAGGGTTGGTTTGGATCTGATAATAGGTTCTCATTCTTACTACAAATTGTCTGGGATTTTGGTTTCCACACTTCACTCTAAAGGTATTTTCAATCTAGATCAGACAACTCCTCTTGACACTGGATTTGCACATGGTTTTAATTGGAAAAATGAAGAATTTCTAGCTCTTATAGGGGAACAAAAGACAGAATAGGAGAATTATGTGAGGGGATTGAAACACTCTGGGTTTGTTTTATCTAATGTAAGAGATAAAATTGTTTGGACATGGGATAATAAAGAAGGGAAAGTTTCTGCAAAACAAGCTTATGAGATGCAATTTTTACAGAAAATTGATGTTGACCTAGAGGAATGGATGATTGATATTTGGAATTGGCAAATCCCATTGCAGATTAAATTATTTTTTTGGCTAATGATAGATAATAGAATTCTAACCTGAGATAACTTGATAAAAAGAGGTTGTGTTGGTCCTATTAGATGTTTTATGTGTGGCAAGGGGGAGGAAACAATAAATCATTTAATGGTAAACTGCCCTTTCAAAAGAGATGTTTGGAATTATCTTTTAAAAGTTCTTAAGGTTTAGATAATTTGGGATTGCAGAGCTTAGTGGAAGTTTTCAGAATTGGAATAAGGTAAAGGAAAATTGGTCAGAATTACCTTGTTATATGTGTGCGTTGGGAAATTTGGAGGTAGATAAACTTGATTATTTTTTAGAATCAAACTTTATCTCTTATTAAGGTATGTAACCAAGTTTTACAAGATTTGGGTGAACAAAACAAAACTTTTTCGACTGTTTCACAAAGAGTAGTTCGTCCTCCTTTGCTAGAAGGGAATTTGGTTATTGGTTTCTTTGATGGTGCTTCTTAAAATGGAGGTGAAACGTGTGGTGCATGAGTTGTGCTAAAATTTCCAGAGGGGGGTATATATAGTATTAAAATGAATTTTGGTACAGGATCAAATACTAGAGCGAAACATTTGACACTTTGGAGTCTTATGTTTTTTTCTCTACATAAACAGGTTACTTTTCTACAATTTATTGGAGATTCTAAAGGAATCGTTGACTGATTTTCATACAAAAATAATTTGCAGGTGATTTCTTTACAGCCTTGATGACCAGAATTCGACAGATGAGTGGAAGCTTCTAGAATTTAAAAATTCAACACATCTACAGGGAATTCAATAGGGAAGCATATCAACTTTCAAAGCAGGATTTTCTTATGGAGGAAGACTATTTATATTTTGCCAAAGGATTGGGATATCAAGTTGAAAGTTTCAAAAGAATGTCTGAATTATAAATTCAGAGTTCCTGATTAAGTGATGATGGACAAATGTAATAGAACATTAAAGTTTTTGACTTTTTTGTTTATTTTGGAAGAAGTTTTTGTGATAAGACAATTGAGGATAGGGAAGTTTGTTTTGGATATGGTATTGATTTATTTGACTTTCATATTTAGTTTGGGCTTGAAGGAAAACATACATGCATTAAAAATTTTTCATATCCACAACTATAAAATGATTATTATTAAATGTTTTTACAGCTCACAACATGAAACTGTACTCCTCAAAATGAATTTGAATGTTTACGGTTTTGCATTTGGAGTGAAACAACCGAACTCCAATTTCTTGTTTTCTTTTGCATCTGCGACTAGGATTTGGCTTTCAAATTATACTTCGACTTAAGAAAGAGTTGGACTAAATGCTCATCCCAACTTCCAAAGATGGATCTTAAATGTACGACTGGATTAAAGCAATAACACAGAAATTAACACACCGAAATAATCTTTAAATTAAATATGGGAAAAGACTCTGCGAAAATTTCAGTCAAAATTGGTTTAATAATTTGAAAAAATAAATATTATCAGTTTCTATGTCAATGTGTCGAGTATTTGTGATAATTAGTGAAGTATTTGTTGCTTCAAAACATCTAAGCAACTAAATTGGAGAGTCATTGACAATTTATGTAAAAGCATTTGGTAACATTCCTACACACACAGGATTGCGGAGTAAAAATACTACTTTCATTTAACAAATAGATAAAAGCAGACCATAGAATTTAACTGTTTGTACTCACATTTTCTCTCTCTTGTTTTATTTATTGAGGTCAAGTCATTGATTCTCACCCTTAAGCAACTTATGTCATGCACGTTACGATTCCTTGAAAGCTTCGTAAACGTCCAGCAAACTCCGTCTCCCTTACTCGCACAACTTCTTGGCTGAGCCTGCCATTTTATTAAAATTATAATTATAAAAACAAAGCACTGAAGCTTGCCTCGATAGCATAGTACACGTGCAGAAAACTCCGTCCCCTCAGAATACTCATTGATAGTAAGGTAGTCATTATTGTTATAGAAATTGAGCAACGTGCCGTACTTAATAAATAGTGCAACGTGCCTGTTCCAAGTAGAGACGTGGGCTGTAATTACTGGCTGTGCCTACAACGTGCCATGATTTTTTTGTTCAAACGATACATGAATTTTTTTTTTCATACGATACATAATTTTTTTGTTGCTTTAGCTTTTGATTTGGATTGTCATAGTATAAATTTTCTATGATTTTTTTTTGGATATTTGATTGAAATTGGGTCAGAAATTGTTTGATTCCCAAATTCTCGCAAAAAAAGTCATTTCATATAATAGTTAAACAACGTTTATAAAGAATTGCATGTTTCCCATATAGTTAAACAACTTCTCCTTTGGAATTTCAAATTTAACCTTCTGTCAAGTGAAAAAAATTTTCATGCCTATCATTCTACATTTCAAGGATATTTATAAGTGTCAATTTTTTTTTTTTAAAAGATCCAATTTAAGACTCAATGTACTAGCCAACTTCCACTTATATTTGTCTTTCAATTCTATTCTATTTGTTCCCCATTCCCAAGCAAGAAGTCATTCCTTAATTAAACACCCCTAGGCCCTATCAAAACAAAGATATAGTTGTTTTTTGGAAGTGAGTTATCAAAAGCAAACTCATAGAGCCCATAGTGACTCACACATTGTCATTAATCATGACAACGATGCATTCAAGGGCTATATACTTAAAGTGAGAGCTTACATTTTTTTTTGGTTTGAAGTCTTTTATATTTTAAAAATTCAGAGTAGAACACTTGTTACTTTACTGTTTTGGGAATATTTTCAAAGCATTAGTTTAAGTTAAATATTCATAGATAGGGAAGGGCAAAGGGCTGAGTTGAATAAAGGGAGCCCGAGGGAGCCAGGAAGCTAGCTGAAAACCCTAACTTGAGTAGGGTAGATCCATAGCTTTAAGCAACAAGACTACAATTTGTGAAGCTATGAACTTACTTGTACCCAAAAAATTACCAATAAATTTTACAAAATGATCTGGACCCATAAAAAAAACAACGGATTTGATTACTTGAAGCTACAAATCTACAAAATTTGTGAGGAACTAAAAGACTATTCCATACAATGCATGATTCTAACTTACTCCATTGAAATTTTCAAATTCCAGACTTACCTATTGTTAGCCATCAAAGTGCCTGGACCGAGTGTTGAAATAATGTAACTGCGAAGAGCATTCTTATTATTGGATTAAATCCCCATTGTGGATTAATCATTATTATTATTTTGTTATTGGATTAAATCCCCATTGTGGATTAATCGGGCCATTATTATTATTATTGTTATTAGATTAATCCCCATTGAGGATTAATCATGTCGGTAATTGTATAAGGACCAAATCCCCTTTTGCGGATTGGTCATCGAACAATTACAAAGTGAAGAATAAGAAGTCGGCCCCAACAGTTATAATGAAAGGGCCAGAATTAATTAAAGGTGGGTTTACCCACCCAGAGTGAGAGGTCGGCCCTGCCAGATGGTGACTCTTCACATGTGCCAGATTGATATAAATAAGAGGCTAGCACCTCACTTCTTAGACACACTACACTTGCTCATTATCTTATGAGGCAAGCTGCAATTGGAAGTTGGAGAGAGGAGAAGAAGGGTGGCGTATCTCTTGGGGAGGACTTTCTGTATTGGTTTGAGTTATCTCTTGAACATTGTATAAGCCATTTATGATAAGGAAGTTTTTGCTGGGTTTTCTTCCCCTAGAGGGTTTCCTAAGATAAATGATGTGTCTCTTGTGGATGTGTATTTCTCAGTGATCTTGTTATTATGATGCTCTTATCTATTGAAATGCAAAGAACTATAATAATGGCATAAACATTAACATGGTACCAGAGCCAACCTGAAGGAAGCACAATGTGCAAGAGGAAAACCGTCATTGTTACCGTACCCCAAAATTAGGGTTTTGAAAAAGTGAGTATTTTCAGCTCCCTATCACCCTAGAAAGTTGCGCCCTCCCCCAAGGATCAATTTGGCATCTAGAGAGCACCTTTTCAGTGGCTAGATCTCCTTGAAAGTGAAACCCTAGTTTCACAAAGTACCAGAAAACCAGAAAACTAGAGTACCAGAAGTACGAGAAGTACCAGAGTACCAGAAGTACCAGAAAACCAGAAGCACTAGTCCAGAAATCCACAGATCAGATTTGAAGGGGTAAAATATGGATTTTCTCAAATTTGAAGACACCAAGCTACTCACCTCAACCAAGCGCACCTCCTAGTAAGATCAAAACTAGATTCCAAGCACTTTCAATTTTTGGTTATTTTTGTTGCCGAAAGTACAAGATGTCTGCAAGAACAAAGCTTGTTGAGAAATTAGAAGGCATAGACAACTTCCGTGCCTGGAAGTATAGGATCGGTCTAATCCTTGCAGAGAATGACCTATCAAGATTTATCAAAGAAGAAGTGGAGGAACCTGAAGATGTCGTAGAGAAAACAAAGCATCAGAAGGACTCAATCAGGGCTCAGAGAATCATCGCAGATTCAATCAAAGACCACCTGATCCCGTATGTATCGTCAAAGAAAACCCCGAAGGAGATGTTTGATGCTCTAAGTAAACTATATGAAGGAAAGAACATCAATCGAAAGATGAATCTCAGAACTCAGTTGAAGAATATCAAGATGCAGAAAGGAGAAATGATTCAAGAATATTTCTCCCGAATCTCAGAAATAAAAGAACAGTTGAAAGCGATTGGAGACACCATCGACGAATACGAATTTGTAATGACAACCCTAAATGGTCTCGCAAGACCTTGGGATGCCTTCATCCAGTCAGTATGTGGCAGAAAGGAGAAACTACAATTTGAAAGCCTATGGGAAGAATGCACCCAAGAAGAGACAAGGGTAGCCAACCGTGAAGCACTACTAGCAAGGGACGATGATCAAGCCCTAGCTACTCATACAAAAGGAGGAAGGAAGAAACCCTACTTCAAAAGGGAATCTCATCGAGAATCACAATCAAACAAGTTCAACAATCAAGAATCTCATTCAAGAAATTTTCAGAAGAAAGGACAATGCAAGGGACGAGATCTCTCATCTATACAATGCTATCATTGTGATAAGATGGGACACAAGGAGAACAATTGTCCAGTCAGAAGAGAAGAATACAAGAGGAAGCACAAAAGGCAACATGCTCACATTGTCGAAGATGAAGAACCACCTATGAAGATGATCAAGGACCATGTCTTAATCTCAGCTCTTTCAGGATTTGTATCACCTGGAGAAGACACATGGCTCATTGATAGCGGTGCATCAAAGCATATGAAGGGTAAGAAGAATACTCTCTCTTGTATTTTAGAAAAGAAGTTTTCTCAAAAAGTAACTCTTGGAGATGATTACCAATATCCCATCAAGGGAATAGGAGAATCAAACTACAAGCTTGATTCAGAAAACTCAATAACAATGAAGGACGTACTCTATGTACTGGGCCTAAAGAAGAACTTACTCTCCATATCATCTTTAGACAAGAAAGGCTATAGAGTTGCCTTCATAGATGGAGAAGTTCTTATGTGGGCTAAGGGAGAAACCTTAAATGAAGCAATCGTTATCGGAAGTGAAGAAAATGGTTTATATAAGCTAAAGGGTCACCTAGAAATTGTTATGACCCATGCCATCGAAAACTCATGCGAACTTTGGCATAGAAGATTGGCCCACATCAACTACAAGGCGCTACCTTACATATGCAAAGCTATCACAGGTTTACCAGAACTCAAGGTTGATCAGGAAGGAATATGCAATGGATGTGCGCAAGGGAAGAACATCAAGAACCCTTTTCCAAAAAGGGATAGCAAAGCAAAAGGAGCATTGGAACTCATCCATTCAGACGTGTGTGGCCCAATGCCATCATCCTCCATTAGAGGGTATGTATACTATATATCATTTATTGATGATTATTCTCGTAAGACCTGGATATATTTCCTAAAATCTAAAGATGAAGTATTCAGTAAATTCAAGGAATTCAAAGCCTTGATAGAGAATCTTTCCGAAGGAAAGATCAAGATACTCAGGTCAGATAATGGAGGAGAATATACCTCGAAGGAGTTCGTAAGCTTCTGCAAAGATGTCGGGATCAAGAGGGAACTAACTACTCCCTACAATCCCCAACAAAATGGTGTAGCTGAAAGGAAGAACAGAACAATTATGGAAGCTGTGATGACCATGATTCACGATCAAGATATTCCTATGTGATTATGGGCAGAAGCAGCTATGGCAGTTGTTTATGTGCAGAACAGACTATCCCATAGTGCACTTGGGTTCAAGACCCCAGAATAAATGTTCACCGGAAAGAAGCCAGAGGTAAGCCATCTCAAAATATTTGGCTGTCCAGTTTTTGTTCATATACCAAAAGAGAAAAGAAATAAACTAGAGCCCTCCAGAAAGAAGGGAATATTTGTGGGATACTGTGAGGTATGCAAGGCCTTCAGAATCTACATACCTGGTCACCGCCATATTGAGATCAGCAGGGACGTGACCTTTGATGAAGAAGTTGCACTTAATAAATCGAGAAGATGCCAGCTTGAAGAGGTATATGAAGAGGAACCTGTAAATCCCAGGACAACAGAATCCGCGAGGGAAGTTCCCAGAGCTGCAGAACCTGTAAGGGAAGTCATAGCTTCCCCTGATGAGGAGACTCTTGAAGATCATGATATAACAGAAGCTCAAGAACCTCCTCAGATGACCTTCTCCCATAAAAGAAAGCCTGCTTGGGCAAGAGAGATTATTCAAGATGGAGAGAAGTATGGTGTTCCAGAAGGAACCACGAGACAGGTAAAGAAACCATAGCCATTCTCTAGTTACACAGCTTTGATGTGCAATCTACTTGATGAGGAACCTACATGTTTTGAAGAGGCCATCCAGAAGAAGGAATGGGCAGATGCTATGACAGAGGAATACCAATCCCTAATAAAGGATGATGTATGGGAAATTGTTCCCAGATCGAAGAGTAAGGATGTGGTATCATCAAAATGGCTATTCAAGATAAAACATGTTGCTGATGGAAGTATTGAGAAATATA
>ML809389.1:399154-414118 GCA_009831015.1 Picea engelmannii
TTTGAAAAACTTAAGGATGCTATGTGTAAAACTCTAGTCTTGTCCATGCATGACTTCAAAAAAACATTTATTGTGGAGTGTGATGCCTTGAGGCATGGCATTGGTGCAGTTTTGATGCAAGAATATAGATCCCTTGCCTAAAATATCCACCAAATTAAATTAAAGAACTTACTCAAACCCATTTATGAAAAGGAAATGTTGGACATATTGCATGCAGTTAAGAAATGGTGCCTCTACCGAATAGGAAGACACTTCAAAATAAATCTAAATAATGATAGTTTGAAGTACTTCTTGGAACAATTATTACCTTTAGAAGAGTGAGAAAATGGGTTACAAATATGTTAGGTTACGACTTTGAAATTATCTACCAAATAAAGAAAAAAAAATGTGTTGCAAGATGCATTTTTAAGGAAAGCGAAGTCATGGAAGTCTTACTTTGGGTTGTTTATAATCCAAAATCTCATTGGGTGGAAGAAGCAAGGCTAGAATGTAAGAAATATTAGAAGATATGAAATATTATTCAACATATACAAGAGGACCCAAGTGCATTACATAAATTTGTGTGGAATAGTGATTCACTAGGATAACATGATCACCTATATTTATATAAGAATTCCCAACTCAAATAGAAGGTCCTTTCAGTATTACACACTTCTCCTATAGGAGGAGATTTAGGGTTCCTGAAAACTTATGATAGGATCAAGAATTATTTTTTCTGGGAAGGTCTTAAAATTAAATTTTTTATTTTTGTTGTTGAATGTTTGGTTTGCCAATAGAATAAGGGTGAGACAATCAATACCCCATGTCTCCTACAAACATTAGCCATACCAAGCCAATGTTGGGAAGATGTACCAATGGATTTTATTACATGTCTACCTAAGTCCAAAGGAAATAATGTCATCATGGTAGTGGTGGATCAACTCACAAAATATGCCCATTTTTTCTCTCTTTCTCATCCTTTTAAAGCAAGTACAATAGATGCAACATTCATGGAAACAATTCAAAAGCTACATGTGATGATGTTTCTCCAGTTAGCAGCATCGGGAAAACATTCCCCCAAATTGATCATGCTGATTTGACCAAGGGAAATGACTCATTTACTCATGGAGCTTTTCTAGTGTTGACTGGCATAGGTGTAGACTTTCTCTTGACGAGGAGTGGATAGAATGGATGTGCTCTCAAATTGCCTACTCTAGGATGGAGTGATCTATATTAATTAGACGTGCATGCGAGGAAATAATCATCAACATAAATCTAATATATAAATAATATATTTATAATATAATGTATAAATATATATATATAATCAATAATTAATAATTAATGAAATGACAATAATGGAAAAGGCATGTCCATTAATGAAAGGGCACTCCTCCCAAGTATATATATTGGGGCCCTCAATTGTAATATAATAATCTTGTATATAATATTTACTTACAATAAACTCTCATCAAGTTCACTAAGTCTTGTTGATATCTTCAGTGCGTAATTATTCTACGATAACAGTAGCATTTAAATCATAAGGCAATAATTATCACATATGAAAAATTAGAAAAATTTAACATGGTATCAGAGATTTTCATTTAGCTTTCTTCCTCAATTTTTTAATTTCATATCTTCAACATCCTTGCTTGTTGTGATCCCCATTATTTGTTCTTGATCTGCTACTAAGTATTTTTTGAAACTAGTTCAAAGCTTTCACTGTCAGATCTGATACATCTACTTCAGAGTTTTTTTTTTTTTGAAACTGTACGGTCGTGGTCACGAGTGGCCTATGCACAGAGAGCAACCACATTCCCTTCCTAATTACAAGGTGTGACTGCATTAAGAATTGCACTACATAGTGTGACTAACTCTTTTGGTTACTATGTTTCTCTACAATCTATGAAAGATCGCACTATCATAACTAACAAAGCTACTATAGACTCTGTGATAGTGATTTTTGTTTGAGAGGGAGGTCTATACAGATTTTTGGGACGACTATTCGAGGCATTGGTACATGACAACATCAGTTTGTGTGAGATATGAAATCGGATATTTGCACACTTACATTACATGGATTTACCAGCATTGAAGAGGATGGTCACACGACTTCTATAGCTTCAGGTTTCGCATGATGGCATTTGCAGAGGATGTGCACTTGGAAATAATTCCAAGGGATATTTTCCGAGCAGTGACAACAGGTCCAAGGGGATATTAGATCTAGTACATTCAGATGTATGTGGACCTATGACAATTACATATCTAGGTGGATTCATATACTATGTGATATTCATTGAGAATTTCTCCCAGAAGACATGGATATTCTTCATGAAGACACGGGATAAATTCTTCAATAGATTTCAGGAATTCATGGCTCAGGTAGAGAACCTGACAGGGAACAAGATCAAGGTGTTAAGGTTAGATATTGGAGGAGAGTACACTTCCAAGTATTTCAGTGGTTTCTACAAGGAGGTAGGGATCAAGAGGGAGTTGATTGTTCCTTACAACCCACAACAAAATGAGGTTGCATAGAGGAAAACCAAGTCCATTATAGAGGATGCCAAAGCCATGATTCATGATCAAGATGTACCCATGTTCTTATGGGGAGAGGCAACCAATACAATAGTGTACGTCCATAATAGGAGTCCTCATTGAATCAGTTTGTGTGAGATATGCAATCGGATATTTGCACACTTACATTACATGGATTTACCAGCATTGAAGAGGATGGTCACAAGTCTTCTATAGGTTCAGGTAGAGCATGATGGCATTTGCAGAGGATGTGCACTTGGAAAGAATTCCAAGAGATATTTTTCGAGCAGTGACAATAGGTCTAAGGGGATATTGGATATAGTACATTCATATGTATGCAGACCTATGACAATTGCATATTTGGGTGGATTCATATACTATGTGATATTCATTGATAATTTCTCTTGGAAGACATGGATATTCTTCATGAAGACACAGGATAAATTCTTCAATAGATTTCAGGAGTTCATGGCTCAGGTAGAGAACCTAACAGGGAAGAAGATCAAGGTGTTGAGGTTAGATAATGGAGGAGAGTACAATTCCAAGGAATTCAGTGTTTTATACAAGGAGGTAGGGATCAAGAGGGAGTTGATTGTTCCTTACAACCCACAACAAAATGAGGTTTCATACAGGAAAAACAAGTCCATTATAGAGGATGCCAAAGCCATGATTCATGATCAAGATGTACCCATGTTCTTATGGGGAGAGGCAACCAATACAACAATGTATGTCCAGAACAAGAGTCCTCGTTGAATCTTGGGGGACAAGACTCTTGAGGAGGCTTTCACAAATGTGAAACCAGAGGTCATTCATTTGAGGATATTTGGTTTTCCAGTCTACATTCACATGCCCAAGGAGAAAAGAATGAATTTGAATCCTTCTCAAAATAAGGGGATGTTTGTTGGATACAACAAGACATCAAAGGATTACAGAATCTACATTCCAGGACAACGCCAAATAGAGGTCAGTCAAGATGTCACCTTTGATGAAGAAACAACCTTATAGAGGTCCAGAGAGTCTCACATGGAGATCTATAGTGAGGAGCAGGAGTCTCCAAAGGATGTGGGTTTCGATCCCTCTGTTCCATTTGATAATCCTTTAGACTATCAGGAAAATCCAATAGATCCAGTTGAACCAGTGGACCTGCCTAGAGTTGTTGTTCCAGAGACTAGGAAGAGGCCAATATGGCTTCGTGATACATTGTAGGATGTAGAGAGGCATGCATATCCCCATGGTACTTCAATAAAAATTATACGACCTCACAAATTATCGAATTTTATGACATTGATGTGTCACATCATTGATTATGAACCTTCCAGTTATGAGGAGGCAGGAGGCCAAAAAGTTTGGAAAGATGGCATGATGGAGGAATATCATTCCATCATAAAGAATGATGTGTGGGAGATTGTGTCGAGACCTGAGGAGAATTTAGTGGTGACTTCCAAGTGGATGTACAATATCAAGCATGCAACAGATGACAACATCGAAAAGTAAAAAGTGAGGTTCGTGGCAAGAGGGTTCTTTCGGAAAGAGGGAGTGGACTATGAGGAGAAGTTTGTTCCATTAGTCAGGTACACTTCCATTGTAACAGTCATAGATTGGAGAATACACCAGTGGATGTAAATACTGCATTCCTCAATAGTGTGATTGAGGAGGAAGTGTACATAAAACAACCGTAGGAATTTTAGGTACATGGGAGGGAGTCTCAAGTTTGTAGGTTGAAGAAGGCCTTGTATGGAGTCAAGCAGGCACTCAGGGCATGGTACTCCAAGATTGATGGATACTTGATGAGCTTCGGCTTCACCAAGAGTGAAGCATTTCCCAACCTTTACTACAAGGTTGTTAATGATGATCCTTTGATCTTGGTGTTATATATTGATGACTTGTTCTATATGGGAGCATACTGACTCATCGATCAGTGTAAGAGGGATTTTCCCTCTGATTTTGAGATGAAGGATCTTGGCTTGATGCATTATTTATCGGGATTGGAGGTGTGGAAGAAACCAGGTTAGATCTTCCTTGGACAAGGGAAGTAAACAATTAATATATTGAGAAGATTCGGTATGATGGATTGCAAATCCATAACTACACCTATGATGATAAATTTGAAGAAGCTGAGTGATTCCGCTTCAGATTCATATCTAGTGGATCCCACTATGTATATGTAATATCCCTTGGCCGAACCCAATTGTAAATGTAAAGTAAGTATACTTAAGCTGGTGAGTTGTTTTGACATCATTTTTGTAATACACCTTTCATGGCATAGTGCGCGCATGCACTGTGCAGTAAAAAGATGTAGTGTACACATTCTCGGATACCGTGCACAGTAACTAAAGTGCGTGCAGTAGGGAGGACAACGAGCCTCGTGTATATGATATGTGTTATAGGCTGGTGAGCTAGTTATTATAAGTTGGGATGCTTATGTTCTGGTATTAGGCCGGAGAGCCTAGATGTTAAAGGCCAGTGCGCCTATTTTGTACATGCCTCATGATTAATACAAAATACATCGATGCGCATAGATCAACCACGATAAAAGAGATGGGGGACTGAACTTCACCAGTTAGGGAAAGGGAGGGCCAAAAGTTAAGGAAAGGGCTAAGCTAGAGAGCTTAGGCCAAAAAGGAATATTATACCAATATTTCCTAAAACATAAAGTATGAATAATTATTTTATCCTAAGTTCTAAAGTTGGGGACAAGTGGACCAAAGTAGCTTCCAAACATGACAAGTGTCAAGTTGGGGACATGCATTCATATCGTGGGGACCTAACTCAATTGGTCACTTTTCCATGGGGAATTCTTACCGAAAGGGACCATCATTCTCACCATCACTTTCACGATGAGTTTCATAGTGACTCCTTCCATCAGTTAGTTATCCAGTCAATGATTCCATGACCATATCTGAGCCTGTTTCCATAACCTTTTACGATTGGTGTCTCTGGTTAGCTTGGAGCGGGATTGAAAAAGTGGGTTGTCAGACCCGTGAGAAATGATCCGAGCGAGAGAATTGTTGGGAATTGATTCCCAAAGTTGCTAAACTATAGCTACAGTGCTCTGAGACTTCCGTTCCAACCTGTTGTTGAAGCCCTGGAAGGGAAGTGGGGTAGCTGAGGGATTGTTGATCAGAGAAGGGGCACACTTCCTTAGGTGGGACAGGCACGTGGAGAATGAGAGGTTGTAGGCTATTAGTTGAGAGATCACCTGAGACAAAGTCTTTCCTATTGTCCATGAGCTTTATCGTGGTTAGGAACCCTTTACCTGGGTAGAGTTCAGTCCCAACTCAAGGGTGACTCACTGCTGAGAGTGATGAACAATGTATTCTAAGGCTAGGAGGTTTGTGGACGGTCTGTACGTAGTTGGTGAAAATATTTCCAAGTTAAGTACCAATCGTAAAATAAAATTGTGTGTTGCATTGTTATTTACATGCTTATGTTACAGTTTATCATATATGTGAATATAACTATCTATATGTTTATGGGTATTTCCCTGTATATGTTGCATATCGGTGTTTAATGTTATTTTAGTATGAAATCATATATTACAGAATGTATCTGTTTGTTTACGTTTATATGTAATGCTTCCCCAAAGAGTGTTGTATGTAGATGTTTAAGTTGCATTCAATTTGAAGAGAAAATTTATGTGGCATAGCTCAGTCGAATATTGGGTATGTTACCCTGTGTTCCGCAGTAAGAGAACGAAAGTGTTCCCTAGAGTAGCATGGTCGGTCTGTTTAAGGTTGGAGATGCTACCAACCGGTATCACAGCATGAGAGATTGCTCTAGAGTGGCATTTCCCTGGCCTGTGGGTGGTCGGGGGAACGTTACAAATTGGTATCAGAGCTTTGGTTTCAAAACTAAGCCTAGATGGGCCAGAGAGGTTCAGTTGAAGCGAATATTCACAAAAGAGTAACTTCGAAGTGACCAAAATTCAAGTCACAGAGCATCCATGAAAAATGTTGGCGTGCAGGCGCGCACTGTAAATTTTGACACTGTGCGGAAAACGTTGGCGTACAAGTGTGCACGGTAAATTGTGGCGCCGCACAGAAGAATATTGTGTGCGGATGCACGCGCTAAATTTATCCCTGCGCAGTGAGCATGCACATAGTAATGTGCACATGGGGTGCGCAATTATTGGATAACACAGAGGATTTTTGTGGTACGCGCATAGTATGAGTATAAGTTGTCTTGCGACAGTGTGTTCAATGGTGCACGCAGATTATTTTGCGTGATGGAACATGTTGAACCTTCACATGGTGCAATGTATAGGAAAAAATGCATGTGGAGTATCAGTGCGTGATACCCAAAACCGTGCGCAGTGGATATTGGCGCACAACTCAAAAGTAGTGCACGTAAGATTTCGGTGCGACGAAGAAGAAATGCATAGTAGATATAGGTGCGTGGAAACGTGTTTTACCTTGTGGTGTTGTTATGCATGATAAATATAAATGTACAGGTCGAAGTTTAGTGCACACGAAGTCATTTGGAAGGCAATGAGTCTGATTTTAATTTGCATAATATTAGAAGAAAAAGAAACACACAACCGCATCGAAGAATTAATTAAAAGGAATTCTGAGTTTATATTCCTCTGATTCAGGCAGATGGGAGTGAAATATAAGATTACAAGAAAATCATACTATAAAAGAAAACAAGACTCATAACACAACCAGTTAAAATCTTGTAATAAACAATCTAAAATCCTCTTATATATTTATATAAACGTATTAATCCCAAAATTACAAAAAGGGAATGATAGTAGTTATCCTGTTATAAAAAGGGTCGTTTAAGAACATGCCTATCATCTCTGGTGCTCCTTACCTCCACTACCCACTGTTCAAAATTCATTGAAACATACTTAATTTTAGTGGAAGACTCATTTCAACTTAGCAATATCCTCCTTTAAAGAATCTAACCATACTGGTCGATTCTCTCCAACACTTTCGGTTGTTTCAGCCGTGGATTCCTCCTTCTTCTGTCACTTTCTCCTTTTCTTCTTAGCAGCTGGCCCGTTGAGGACTAAATCCTTCATGTAGATTCGTTGGCAGGTTCTATGCGAAACTTAGTCGCTAGTATATGTGCGACTACCCTTTCCACTTTATTCGCAGGAAAGTCTAGCATGTTGCCCAAATAACCAGTCTCACTGGATTTAGCCTTGTCCATGTATCTCAATTTGTGGATATTGAAAATATTTTGCAGGGAGAAGAAATTTGAGCAATTTATAGATTACTTCATTATGGATAAGAAGATACCTTCATACTTGAGGATTGGTAGTTATAGAATTCCAATTATGAAGCGTAGACGAACATGGATAAGAAAGAAATGAAAACATTAATATGGATGAGACCATTAAGAATTTGCAGAAGGATGTCCGAAGACATAAAGCTGATAATGAAAGGCTTATGAGAGCCAAAGAGTAGCAGGATGACTTCAACATGAAGTTATTTGAGGGCTTGAACATAATAGAAAAGAAATTGGTTAAGGAGAGTGGCTCAAGAAAATCTGGAAGTCACAAGCCTTCGACTGAGGAAATAAAAGAAAGAAATGTTAGTAGAAATTACCATCATTCCCCAAGGCATTCCAATAAGAGAGCAGGCAACATATCAAGTATATCCCCTGTCAGAAGGTATAAGAGGTCTGGGGTGGATGAGATGCGAGGAGAAATGAACAAAATCAAACATCCTACATTTGATGGTGAGCACAAGAGGGATGAAGATGTAGAAACATGGTTGTTGGGCATGGGAAATTATTTTCAATTGCATAATTACTCTTCTCATGCAGAAGGTAGAATTTCTATCTATCAACTCAAAGGAAAGGCCTCCATGTGGTGGGACCAACTTGTGTAGGTGCATCACATTAAAGAGAAAAGTGTTACTTGGAGGGAATTCAAGAAGTATTTTGAGAAGAAATACTTGAATAAGAGATACTATGACAAGAAAATGAAAGAGTTATTTAAACTCAAGCTTGGAAGTATGACCATAGACGAATATGAGAGAAGGTTTCTAGAACTGTTGAAGTATGTCTCTTTCATCAATGATGAGACAGTCAAAATTCAAATGTATTTGAGTGGATTTCCATCGCTCATCAGTGAAAAAATATAGTATGATGATCCCGAGACATTAGAAGAGACCATAAGGTGAGCTAAATGCCTATGTGATCAGAAGAAAGCAAGGCCATCTTTCCAAAAGGCTTGGGAAGACAATAAGAAATTCAATATGGATCAAAGGAAGAAGGGAGCTAAGCCACCATTCTTCAGAAATAATCCATGAGGACAGCGAACATCTAAAGAACCAAAATGATTGACACAAGGAGTCAAGGGCCAAGGAAGCCACTTATGCAATGTTGGGGTTGTAAAGGAGATCATAGGTTCAGAGATTATCCTCACAGAGGTGAAAAAAGTAGGGTTGTTCACATTCTACAACAAGCTAAAACAGTGGAGGAGATGGGAAGTTATGTGCCAAGGATTTATGCAGCCCTAGACAACAAGCAAGCAGAGTATCAGTCCCACATGATTGAAGTGGAAGGTATGATCAACAACCAACCCATTTCTATTTTAATTGATTTAGGAGCTAGTCATAGTTATATAGAACCTAAGATGGTGGAAAGTTTTCAATTGCCAAAAAGAAAGAATGGGAAATCCTGGTTGGTGCAGCTAGCTATGGGAGCCAGAAGAAAAGTTAATGAGATGGTTAAGTCATGCCTCATAGACATGAATGGACTAAAAACCAAGGCAGATTTAAACATCTTGCCTTTAGGTTCCTATGACTGTCTAATTGGGATGGATTGGTTGGAACAACATTGCAATCTCTTAGACTGTCACAACAAAGAATTTACTTGCTTGGATGAGGAAGGGAAACTAAGGAAGGTACAGGGAATTCCCAGGGTAGCAACCATGAGAGAAATTTCAGCATTGCAGCTGAAGAAATGTTATAGAATTGAGTGTCAATTAATTGCAGCTCATTTGGCGGAGATACCTAAGGATAAGGTGCCAAATTTGGAGGATTATGCAGTCCTGGAATATTTTGAATATGTGTTCAAGGAGGTACCTAGACTACCCCCAAGGAGAGACATTGATTTCTCTGTAAATTTAATGCCTCGAGCAGCGCCAGTATCAAAGACTCCTTACAGAATGAGTACACCAGAATTGAAGGAGTTGCAAATGCAACTTGAAGAACTTCTGAAGAAGGGGTATATATGCCCAAGTGTGTCACCTTGGGGTGCCCCAGTCTTGTTTGTGAAAAATAAATATGGAACACTAAGATTGTGCATTGACTTCAGATAGTTGAATAAAATGACTATTAAGAACAAGTATCCTCTGCCAAGGATTGATGACCTCTTTGATCAATTGAAGGATGCAAAGATATTTTCAAAGATAGATCTCAGATCAGGATATCATCATGTAAGTATCAAAGACGAATATATCAACAATACCGCCTTCAGGACAAGGTATGGTCATTATGAGTTCATAGTGGTGTCATTTGGGTTGTCAAATGCACCTGTTGTTTTCATGTGATTAATGAATGGTGTTTTCCGAGAATATTTGGACAAGTTTGTCATTGTCTTTTTGGATGACATTCTTATATATTCTAAGTTAGAGGAAGATCATGAACATCATTTGAGGATGGTGTTGCAAGTATTAAGGGAGCATCAGTGGTATGACAAATTGATCAAGTGCTCATTTTATCAGAAACAAATTCATTATTTGAGGCATATCATTTCACGGGATGGAATAGCAATGGATCCTAAGAATATAGAGGCCATTAGAGAATGGTCAGCACTGAAGAATTCCATAGAGGTAAGATCATTCATGGGTCTTGCAGGCTACTACAAAATATTTATTAAAGGATTCTCAAAGATTACACACCCAATCACTTCCTTGCAAAGGAAGGGAGTGAAGTTTCAATGGACACTGGATTGTGAGAAGAGTTTCCAACACTTGAAACAATTATTGACAAGTGCTCCAATATTAAGGATCACAGACCCAGATGAAAACATCATCGTATGCATCGATGCATGTAATGAAGGACTTGGTGGAGTCCTCAATCAAAATGGGTTTGTCATATGTTATGAATCAAGGAAGTTGAAGGATCATGAAAGAAACTATGCCACTCATGATTTGGAGTTGGAAGCCATAGTGCATGCCTTGAGGAAATGGAGACACTACCTCATGGGAAAGAGATTTGAGCTAAGAACAGACCACAATGGTCTGAAATATTTATTTGATCACCCAAATCTAAATTCTAGGCAAAGCAAATGGTTAGAATTTCTAAGCGAATGTGACTTTGATATAAAGAATATCAAGGGGAAAGATAATAAAGTGGTTGATGCACTCAGCAGGAAGGTGCATGAATTACATGCTACAGCCATTAGCATGTATCAAACTGATATTAAAATAAAAATTATGGAGGCTGCAAATTCAGATCTGCAATACGGAGAATTGGTAGCAATGCAATAGCAGGGTAAGATGCCACAAAAGGTGGATAATTATAAGCTGTGAATAGATGGAATGATGTTGTACAAGAACATAATTTTTGTTCCAAATGTCCAGGACTTGAAACATATGATTTTTCATGAAATGCATAATGTTCCTTATGCAGGGCACCTTGGATATCAAAAAACTATTGCATCGATCAGAAGCCATTACTTTTCACCAGGTATGAAGAAAGAGATCGTTGAATACATCGCTAGATGTATGGAATGCCAGAAATTTAAAGCTAAGCATAGGCACCTAGCAGCGTTTCTACAACCTTTACCCATTCCTGAATGGAAGTGGGAAGTGGTGACAATGGATTTTATTATGGGATTGCCTAGAACAGGTAAGATGCATGATTCGATCATGGTGGTGGTGGACAAGCTTACAAAATATGCCCATTTTATTCCACTGAAAACTACTCACAAGGCAACAAATGTTGTTGATATTTCCATGAAGGAAGTGGAACGATTTCACGAAATTCCTAAAACAATTGTGTCCGACAAAGACCCGAAAGTCACCTCGAATTTCTGGAAAGGATTGTTCAAAGGATTTGGAACGAATCTGAACTTTAGTACAACTTATCATCCTGAGTCTGATGGATAGATAGAGAGGGTGAAAAGAGTGATATAAGATATACTAAGAATGTATGTGATGGAAAAACCATCGAAATGGGAAGAATACCTACACTTGGTAGAATTCGCTTACAACAATAGGTATCAGGCATCGTTGAAGATGAGCCCATTTGAATCACTTTACGGTAGAAAGTGCAATACTCCAGTGAGTTGGGATAATCCAGCTAATAGGACAGTAGTTGGGCCAGAGTTTCTCAAGGAGATGGAGGACCAAATGATAAAAAATAAGTAGAATTTAAAAGCTGCGCCAAGTTGGTAGCCATATTTTGTGGGCCATTTGAAATCCTAGAGAGGATTGGTCCGATTTCTTATATGATTGCATTACCTGCATCTATGTCTGTTCATAATGTCTTCCATGTATCATTGCTAAAGAAATATATAATTGATGATAATCATGTTATTGATTGGAATATGATTCAGGTGGAGCAAGAAGGCACTTTTCAAGTGAATCTGGTGCGCATTTTGGACCAGAAAGTCAAGCAGCTCCGGAACCAAGCCATAGGGATTGTAAAGGTCCAATGGATTTGGTACAGTTTTGAGGATGCTACTTGGGAGCATGAGAATGCAATGCGGATGGAATACCCGCATCTTTTTGAGTAATTTTGGAAAGATTTTGTTGTATATGGGTATATGATGAACTGAGGACAATGCATAAATAAGGGGAAGGGATTGTAATATCTCTCAGCCAAACCCAATTGTAAATGTAAATTAAGTATACTTAAGCTGGTGAGTTGTTTTGACATCATTTTTGTAATACACCTTTCATGGCATAGTGCGCACATGCACCGCGCAATAAAAAGATGTAGTGTACACATTCCTGGATACCACGTGCAGTAACTAAAGTGCGCGCAGTATGGAGGACAACGAGCCTCATGTATATGATATGTGTTATAGGCTGGTGAGACAGTTATTATAAGCTGGGATGCTTATGTTCTGGTATTAGGCCATAGCACCTAGATGTTAAAGGCCAGTGCGCCTATTTTGTACATGCCTCATGATTAATATAAAAAACATCGTTGTGTGTAGACTGACCACGATAAAAGATATGGGGAACTAAACTTCACCAGTTAGGGTTCAAGGGAGGGACAAAAGTTAAGGAAAGGGCTAATCTAGAGAGCTTAGGCCAAAAATGAATATTATACGAATTTTCCTAAAACATAAAGTATGGATAATTATTTTATCCTAAGTTCTAAAGTTGGGAACAAGTGGACCAAAGTAGCTTCCAAACATGACAAGTGTCAAGTTGGGGACATGCATTCATATCGTGGGGACTTAATTCATTTGGTCGATTTTCCACGGGGAATTCTTACTGGAGGGGACCATCATTCTCACCATCACTTTCATGATGAGTTTCACAGTGACTCCTTCCATCACTCAGTTATGCAGTCAATGATTCCATGACCATTTTCACTCACACGGTTCATTATCCTAGAGACATCTATTCCACCATATCTGAGCCTGTTTCCATAACCTTTTCTGGTTGGTGTACCTGATTAGCTTGGAGCGGGATTGAAGAAGCGGGTTGTCAGGCCCATGAGAAATTCTCTGAGAGAGATAATTTTTGGGGATTGATTCCCGAAGGTGCTAAACTATAGCTATAGTGCTCTGAGACTTCTGGTCCGACCTGTTGTTGAATCCCTGGAAGGGAAGTGGGGCAGTCGAGGGACTATTGAGTAGAGAAGGGGCACACTTCCTTGGGTGGGACAAACATGTGGGAAATGAGAGGTTGTAGGCTATTATTTGAGTGATCACCTGAGACAGAGTCTTTCCTATTGTCCATGAGCTTTAGCCTGGTTAGGAACCCTTTACCTGGGTGGAGTTCAGTCCCAGCTCGGGGGTGACTCACTGTTGAGAGTGATGAACAGTGTAGTCTAAGGCTGGGAGGTTCGTGGATGGTCTGTACGCAGTTGGTGACAATATTTCCAAGATAAGTACCAATCGTATGATAAAATTATGTGTTGTATTGTTATTTACATGCTTCTATTATGGTTTATCATATATGTGAATATAACTGTCTCTATGTTTATGGGTATTTCCCTGTACATGTTTTATATCGATGTTTATTGTTATTTCAATATGAAATCATATATTATAGAATGTATCAGTTTGTTTATGTTTATAGGTAATTCTTCCGCAAAGAGTGTTGTATGTAGATGTTTAAGTTGCATGCAGTTTGAAGAGAAAATTTATGTGGCATAGCTTAGTTGAATACTGGGTATGTTACCGCATGTTCTGCAGTAAGAGAACGAAAGTGTTCCCTAGAGTAGCATGGTCAGTCTGTTTAAGGTTGGATATGCTACCAATTGGTATCAGAGCATGAAAGATTGCTCTGGAGTGGAATTTCTCCGGCCTATGGGTGGTCTGGGCAACGTTACAGTATAGACAACTTATTAGATCCTTGATGTACATGGTTAACACCAGGACATATATTTTCTTTACAGTGAACACTCTTAGCCAGTTTGTGGTTGAAATGAGGCACTTACATTGGATTACAACAAAGCATGTTTTGAGGTACCTGTGTGGTACAATTGGATATGGTATGAGATATGACTCAGGTGGTGAAATGAGGTTGCATAGATATACTGATTTTGACTGGGAAGGGAGTGCAATGCATAGAAAGATCACCTCGTTGTTTTTCTTCAACTTAGGATCAATTATGATATCATGTTTTAGCAGGAAGCGGAATTCTGTAGCACTCAATACAACAAAAGTAGAGTATATCACAACTAGTGTCTCAAGTTTCAAAGAAATATGGCTTCAAAAACTTCTTGTGCGACTATTTGATCAAGAGTTAGAGACGACCTTAATACACCGTGATAATCAAAGTTTTGTCAAGATTTTGGAAAATACATTAATTCATGACAAGTTGAAGCACATTGAGATCAAATATCACTTCATCTGAGACATGATATAGAAGGGAGCAGTAAATCTCTAGTACATATCCACATATGAGCAAATTGTAAACATTCTCACCAAGCCTCTATCTAATACAAAGTTTATATACTTCAGATACAAGCTTGGCGTGATCAAGAATGTATCCCTCCCTGAGAGGGAGTGTTGATGTTTATCTAGTTAGCAACATCAGAAAGAAATTCTCCCATAATGGTCATATTGATTTGACCAAGGGAAATGACTCATTTACTCATGAAGCTTTGCTAGTGGCGAATGGCCCAGGCGTAGTATTTCTCTTGATGAGGAGTGGATAGACTCGAGGTTCTCTCACATTACCTTCTCCAGGATGGAGTGATCTATATTAATTAGCCGTTCATGTGAGGAAATAATCATTAACATAAATATAATATATAAAAAATATATCTACAATATAATGTATAAATATATAAATAAACAATAATT
>ML809389.1:425117-436400 GCA_009831015.1 Picea engelmannii
AGATTTTGATGGTGCAGAGAATAGGCTAAATGTAAGTGTTGTACCAGGGGGATGCTGAAGCCTGATCGGCCATTGATATATTTTCATGTTATTCTATCGGATGTCCTTCTTGATAATATGTACGTTGGGTTTTTAGCATCCACGGGGTTGCTTTCTAGTGCTCATCGTGTACTCGGATGGAGTTTCAGGATGAATGGGCCTGCACAGGACCTTGAACTCTCAAAGCTTCCTCAGATAACATTTGCAAATTTTTCGGTCAAGACTAGAAGGTTCACAGTTGGGGTATCCATAGCTGCTGTAAGTATCACGTTTGTAGCAATTCTGGCAGTAGTTCATCTTATTAGGAGGATTCGACAGCGTGAGGTGATTGAAGAATGGGAGCTTGAATACGGGCCACATAGATTTCCATACAATGAACTTAAAGTGGCCACAAAGGGATTCAGGGACAAAGAACTGCTGGGGTTTGGAGTTTTGGGAGCGTTTATAAGGACGTTATTCCCAGCACTCGGCTGGAAGTTGCAGTGAAACGGATTTCACACGAATCCAAGCAAGGGGTGAGGGAATTTATTGCAGAGATTGCGAGTATTGGCCAGCTTCGGCACCGCAACCTAGTTCGGCTTCAAGGCTGGTGTAGGCATAAGGCAGAGCTTTTGCTTGTTTATGATTATATGCCAAATGGTAGCCTTGACAAACACTTGTTTGACAGTACAGAGAATATTTTGAGTTGGGCGCAGAGGTATACAATTTTGAAAGGCGTTGCTTTAGCTCTGTTTTATCTTCATGAAGAATGGGAGCAGAGGGTAGTGCATAGAGATGTCAAAGCAAGCAATATGTTATTAGATGCAGATTGGAATGGTAGGTTGGGAGACTTTGGTCTTGCTCGCCTATATGAGCATGGGTCAAATCCTCACACGACCCATGTAGTTGGAACTTTTGGCTACCTTGCACCAGAACTTACGTGTACTGGTAAGGCCACAACAAGCACTGATGTGTTTGGCTTTGGGGCATTATTGCTTGAAGAAACCTGTGGAAGAAAACCCATTGAGCCGAAAAGGTCTCCTGAAGAATTAGTCTTGGTGGATTGGGTTTGGGAGTTGCATTTCAAGGGGAAGCTTTTGCATGCAATGGATCCTAGACTTCTTAACAACTACTCTGTTGAAGAAGTTGAGCTCGTTCTTCAACTAGGTTTGTTGTGTTCTCATCCTCATCCCGAAGCTCGACCTAGTATGAGACAGGTAGTGCAAATGCTTGCAGGCGATAAACCGCTTCCTGTTCTACCTTCTGAATCTCCTTCAATAGACTCACCTCCAATAAGCAAACCTTTTGGGGATTTCGTTCTTTCATTTTCTTCGTACAAGCATGGTTCTTTAAATACTACCTCACATGCTAGTATAAACACATCAGATGGAAGGCCTACCTTAACGACTGGTGGAAGAACACCACTTTCACTGCTACTAGGAAGAGATTGAAAGGCCTGTAACTAGTTCAAGTCTTTGAATCAATTCTAAAAAGATTCTTATTTTGGTATGTTGGTGCATGATCCAATGTCTTCTTGTTTATTGGGTTGGCTAATGATGAGTTACTACCTTCCCACACAAACTAAGGGGTCGATTTCCAGAGTTTCAGAGCTTGAAATTTTCCTTCGGATATATTTTATAGAAAATAAAAGTAACAGATCTGCGATCTGTAATTACTAAATGTTGACAAATTGTGTGCAGCTCTACTGTTCTTTAAAGAGTAATTGATGAAACTTAATGTAAATGTAGACAAATTATGTGCAGTTCTACTGTTCGTTAAAGAGTATTTGATGAAACATAATGTAGGGAACGTCTATTTGTTATATTTCTTCAATTCATTTTGACCCAGTTTTTTTTATCGTGGCAAATGTCTTGTTTAAGAGATCGGTTTTCACATCAATAATGCTCCCAAGTTCTGCACCAGAATCTTAAGACTTTTGCTCAGTAATTTATGTGTCTTCTACACTGTTTCAAATTCTTCACCTTCAGATTCAGATTCATGGAAATTTTCTACGTTCAATAGAATGTAAATAAACAGGTTTTCACTCATTGTCAGGGTTCTCCGATTCTTTCACAACTGTGCTTGCTTCGTCAAATATGACACTGTTTTTCGACAAGCTTCTTATCTTCAAAATCCCACAGCTGAGATTTCTTTGAATGTTCATCATAATCAAGTAACACATACTTAGCACCTTCCTTTGGTATGTGCATATAAGTAGTGCCCCCAGATGTGTGCAAGTGTTTCTTGGTAGACTTGCGCCCACTCCATGTTTCTTTAGGTGAAATGTTCCACACAACTTTCATTTGATTTCAATTTATCCGATAGACTCTGGAATTGAAACGTTCACCCCAAATACTCCACACAACATTTCAATGGACAACACACCATGTTTGGAATAACACAAATCTTACACTCTGCTATTTCATTTCGTTTAGGTGTATAGGTAGTTGTAAGATCGTTGTGAATACCCTTCTTTTTGCAATAGTTCTCCAACTCTTTTGATGCAGATGGAATGGGCAGGCCCAAAATGTTGAACGATAAACACAAAGATCATACATTGATCAGTTTCAAACAGAATATTTCAGAGACAGAGTACCACTTGCTTCAAGTGGTAATAAAATTCGCCATTACATTATACAGAACCCTTAGGTCAACACATGCAGTAACCTAGTTACATATTAATAAAATGACACTTGATCCTCAGCCAGGGTAGATTCAAGCCCAACTGCACAGCTTTATTAATGGCATGCAGGTCACTCAAATTGGTGTCCAGCCGACTCAAAACACCCTTTGTCATTCAACGGGATAATTTCAGGCATTACATGACTCTGAGCATACACACCTGGCTCCTCTGAGTATTTTTCCCTTTGCTACTCTGAGTTGTTCTCTATTGCTCCTCCTAAGCATTCACAACACCACCAAAACTCATCGAAACTCTTTGACAGGAACCCTTTGGCATAAGTCCTCGCTGTCTCCTCTTTTGAAGCTCTCCCCTGGCATACTCAATTGTTCCGCTTAAAATACCCCCACACAACAGCTAAGGGAGCACAAGTTTGTTACCCACTCGATTAATGCTCCTAACAGAACTCAATGTAAACTCTAAGTTAAAATCGAGAATGGGTACCCTTTTCAAACTGCATGCATCCACATTCAAGCTTCTAGGATCTCCACGAAATGTGGCAGGGTTGATGGATGCTATGCATCATACTCCCTTTGTTTTAAAAATTTTGAACTTCCAGGTTTAGAGGTATTGCACTCTAGTTTTCTCAGCGTTCACCACCTATCAAACCATGACTCACTCTCCACATTTTTCCATTCATGCACGTCGAACTTCCACATCCAATCTTTCATTCTCTCAATAGATTGTTCATATCCATCACTGAATCTTGAGCTATCCCAATACACTTGGGATAATCTGTCAAGTACATGAAGTACCAACACATTTGCCTCTACAATCTTCGCCTCCAAAATTTTGTTCATGTCGGCAACCAAACTCCTATGTATTAAGTCAAATCTCACCATACATAGGCAAAGTTTCGCCTCGGTTTCTATGGAAATTTTCTCCACGATGGTCCCTTGTTCAACCACGTTGTGAATGATGTCTCCTTCTTTCATATCCTAGAGATGTATTACATTCACTACTCCTAAGCCTTTGTTTTCTGTGACTTGTAAATCAGCCTTATCTTCAATGGTTTTATCCTCTATAATTTCATCCTCTGAGAAGTCTTTAGCTACAAGCTTCTTGTATTCTCCAATACTCTTCACCAAGGTTTCCACAACTTTTTCTAGAATGCAATTCTCAACATCGTTATTCTCCTACACTTATATACGTGCATGTAAGTCTCTACATGCTTAATCCTCTTATCATCTTCTTGCATGCTTTGAACAACACACACACCCTCATCTTTTATTCACCCTTGCTCAAGCGCTTCCCCTTCTTCTAGGTAGCAAAACACTTCCACAGCTAAGACCCCCTCAGAAATCTCATTATTTTGAATTCTTTGATTTTCTTCTTTCTCCAATGTCCTTATTCTTCCTTTTATGGCTAAGATCTCTACTTTTCTTTGTTGTTTTTTTTCATGTTGTTTGATTAGTTTCCTAATCACTTGTATGTCTTCCTTGATCCACTCTTTCTCTTTTTAGCTCACTTGCTTCACCTTTGCCATTTTTGACCTGTTGCAATTTAACCTACACAAGCAAACAAATAACACTTACTCTAGCAATCCAACGGTCCTCAGTGTGGCTTCCTTGGGCCAACTTGATGTCCTCAAACACTCACATGTGATTTATTGCTTTCTAATGCCACAACAAGGATTACTAAAGTGAGATAACTTTTTCTCTGCAATTTAACTATAGCCCACCAATCTCTCTTTGGCTTCTTAACAACTCATTTTCATAAAGTTATTCACAATATGGATTTTCGTAGCCCATGCATTACACATAGGTAACAATAATGCCCCTTTATGCAATCTAGTGCTCCTCCAAGCACACTTATTTCTTCTCTCAAACTAACTCGACGATGAAGTCTTCAAGAAATACTGACCCTTGATTGCTATAGGTATAGAACTGGACAAATCTTTATTATGGTTTCTCTGATACTAAAATGATGTAGATGAAATGGGGTAGGCCCAAATGTTGAACGATAAACACAAAAATCATACATTCATTAGTTTCAAACAAAGAATTTTAGAGATAGAGTACCACTTACTTTAAATAATAATCAAAGTCGCCACTACATTATACAGAACCCTCATGTCAACACATGTAGTATTCTAGTTACATATTAATAAAATGACACTTAATCCTCAAACAAGGTAGATTCAATCCCAACTGCAAGTTTATTAATGGCACATAGGTCACTCAAATTGACATCCAACAGACTCAGAACACCCTCTAGCATTTAAGGGGATAATTTCAAGCATTACATGACTCCTTTGAGCATACATGCCTGACTCCTCTAAGTATTTTCTCCTCTGCTACTCTGAGTTGTTCTTTGTTGCTCCTCCTAATCATTCACAACACCCCCAAAACTCTTTGACAAAACCCCTTTAGAAAAAGTCCTCACTGCCTCCTCTTCCGAAGCTCTCCCCTGGAATACTCAATCATTCCTCTTAAAATACTCCCACACAACAACTAAGGGAGTACAAGTTTGTTTCCCACTCGATTAATACTCCTAATAGAACTTAGTGTAAACTATGAGTTAAAATCAAAGTGGCTACCCTTTTCAAACTTCATGCATCCACATTCAAGCTTCTAGGATCTCCAGGAAATGTGGTGGGGTTGATGGATACTTTGCATCATATTCCCTTTGTTTTAAAAATTCTAAACTTCCAGGTTTAGAGGTATTGCACTCTAGTTTTCTCAACTTTCTCAAACTATCGAACCACAACTCACTCTCCACAATGTCCCATTCACACACTCTGAACTTCTACATCCAATCTTTCACTCTCTCCATAGATTTTTCATATGCATTAGTCAATCTTGAGCTGTCCCAGTCCACTTGGGATAATCTGTCAAGTACACAAAGTTCCAACACATTTTCCTCTACAATCTTTGCCTCCAAATTTTTTTTCATGTTGGCAACCAAATTCTTTTGTATGAACTAAAATATCGCCATACGTAGGAAAAGTTTCGCCTCAATTTCTATGACAATTTTCTCCACGATGGTCCCTTGTTCAACCATGTTGTAAATGATGTCTCCTTCTTTCATATCCTAGAGATGTATTACATTCCCCACTACTCCTAGCCCTTTTTTTTTCTGCAACTTGCAAATCATCCTTATCTTCAACAGTTTTATCCTCTATAATCTTGTCCTTCGGGTAATCTTTAGCTACCAACTTCTTATCTTCTCCAACACTCTTCACCAAGGCTTCCACAACCTTTTCTAGGATGCAATTCTCAACATCGTTATTCTTCTCACATTTATATACATGCATGTAAGCATCTACATGCTTAATCCTCTTATCTTCTTTTTGCATTCTCTAATAAACACACACATCCTCCTTTTTTATGCACTCTTTCTCAATGGATTCCCCTTATTCTAGGTAGAAAAACACTTCCACAGCTAAGACCCCCTTTGAAATCTCCCTATTTTCAATTCTCAGATTTTCTTCTTTCTCCAATGCCCTTATTCTTCCATACATGCACATTTTGCCTTCCATATATGTGCATTTATGGAAGCCAAAATGCGCATATATGGAATACAGAATGCGCATATATGGAATATAGCTTCCATATATACGCATTTTAGCTTCCGTAAATGCGCATATACAAAAGCTCTCTTCCGTATATGCGCATTTTGGCTTCCATATATGCGCATTTACGGAAGGAAAAAATGCGCATATACAGAAGCAAGCTTTCATATATGTGCATTTTGGATTTTGTATATGCACATTTACGGAAGCCAAAATGCGCATATATGGAAGCTCTATATACGAAAGATATCTTCTGTATATGCGCATTATGGCTTCCATAAATGCGCATATACGGAAGACAAAATGCACATATATGGAAGAGAGCTTTCATATATGTGCATTTACGGAAGGAAAAAATGCGCATATACGGAAGCCAAAATGCGCATTTACAGAAGAGAGCTTCCGTATATGCACATTCTGGCTTCCGTAAATCTTGCTTCCGTATATGCACATTTTGGCTTCCGTATATGTACATTTACGGAAGGAAACAATGCGCATTTACAGAAAACAAAAATGCGCATTTACGGAAGCCAAAATGCGCATTTACGGAAGCCAAAATGTGCATATAAGGAAGATAGAATGCACATATACGGAAGATAGCTTCCGTAAATGTGCATTTATGGAAGCCATAATGCGCATATATGAAATTTCTCTTCCATATATAGAGCTTCCGTATATTTGCATTTGGGCTTTCGTAAATATACATATACAGAAGCCAAAATGCACATATACGGAAGCTGTCTTCTGTATATCCGCATTTTGGATTCCGTATATGAACATTCTTTCCTTCCATAAATGCGCATATACGGAAGCCAAAATGAGAATATGCAGAAGAGAGCTTTCATATATGCACATTTTGGCTTTCCTATATACGCATTTACAGAAGCCAAAATGCGCATATACGGAAGCCAAAATGCACATATGCAGAAGATTTCTTCCATATAAAGAGCTTTCATATATGCGCATTTTGGCTTCCTTAAATGCGTATTTACAGAAGCCAAAATACACATATACGGAAGCTTTCTTCCGTATATGCCCATTTACGGAAGCCCCCATTTACGGAAGCCAAAATGCACATTTATGGAAGTCAAAATGTGCATATCTCTCTTCCGTATATGCACATTTTGGCTTCCGTAAATGCGCATCTGCAGAAGCCAAAATGCACATATACAAAATCTCTCTTCCAGATATGCGCATTTTGTCTTCTGTATATGCACATTTACAAAAGACAAAAATGTGCATTTACGGAAGAGAGCTTCCGTATATGTGCATTTTGGCTTCTGTATATGCGTATTTATGGAAGCCAAAATGCGCATATACGGAAGAGAACTTCCGTATATGCGCATATTGGCCGTAAATGCGCATTTTGGCTTCTATATATGCGCATTTTGGCTTCTGTAAATGTGCATATACAGAAGCCAAAATGCACATATACGGAAGCTCTCTTCTGTAAATGCACATTTTTGTTTTCTGCAAATGCACATATACAGAAGCTCTATATATGGAAGAGAGCTTCCGTATATGCGCATTATGGCTTCTGTAAATGCACATATACGGAAGAAAAAATGCTCATATATGGAAGAGAGCTTCCGCATATGCGCATTTACGGAAGGAAAAAATGTGCATATACGAAAGCCAAAATGCGCATTTACGGAAACCAAAATGCACATTTATGGAAGAGAGCTTCCGTATATGCACATTTTGGCTTCTGTAAATCTCTCTTCTGTATATGCACATTTTGGATTCCATAAATGCGCATTTATGGAAGCCAAAATGCGCATATACGGAAGGAAAAATGTGCATATACGGAAGAGAGATTCCGTAAATGCACATTTACGGAAGGAAAAAATGCGCATTTATGGAAAACAAAAGTGTTCATTTATGGAAGATATCTTTCGTATATGTACATTTTTCCTTCCATATATGCACATTTACGAAAGCCAAAATGTGCATATACGTAAGCTCTCTTCCGTATATAGAGCTTTCGTATATGCGCATTTCGGAAGCCAAAATGCACATATACGGAAGATAGAATGCGCATATACGGAAGATAGCTTCCGTATATGCGCATTTGGCTTCCGTAAATGCACATTTTTTTCTTCCATAAATGCGCATATATGGAAGCTCTCTTCTGTACTCTCTTCCATATATGCGCATTTTGTCTTCTGTATATGCACATTTGCGGAAGCCAAAATGCGCATATGAGAAAGCTCTCTTTCATATATAGATTTTCCGTATATGCGGATATATAGAAGCATCGAGAATTATGACCCCAGGAATTATGACCCCAATAACTATGACCTCTGGAACTGTGACCTCGGGAACTATGACCCGTGGAACTATAACCTATGGAACTACACCTTTTGGAACCTTGAACTCATATCCAATGCCAAATGCATATCCAGTGGTTGATCTTCGATCATCCGGATTGCCAGCCTTATTAGAATCTGAATAACCTGTCAGCTCAACATTGGATGCATCAATATATTTAATACCATAACCAAGTGTTACTTTTAGATACTTGAGTACTGCCTTTGCTGCATTCCAATGGCTTTCATGACGTTTCGTCATGAACTAACTTAACACACTCACAGAATATGCAATATCAGGTCTGGTTGTGGTGAGATAATTCAAACTACCCACCATCTATCTATACATAGTGCCATTCACCTCATTCGAACCATCATCACAAGAAAGTTTCACATTCTACTGCATGGGAACAATCGAAGATTTACACTAATCCATTTTAAATCTCTTAAGTACTTCTCTGACATACTTACTCTGACAAACAAAAGTTTGGCCTGCATTTCTCCAAACTGCAAGACCTAGGCAGTAATGTAACTCACCAAGATATTTCATTTCAAAAACTTGTGACAACTGCTCCTTGATTCCATAAATTAATTTCTCTGCATTTCCTGTAATTATCAAATCATCAACATATAAGGAAATCAATACTATATACCTCTGCTCATCAAATTTGGTATACAGATTTGGATCACTCTTGCTCCTCATAAAACCCTTTTGAATAAAGAAAGAGTCTATCTTCTCATACCATGACCTAGGTGCTTGTTTTAGTCCATACAATGCTTTCTTTAAATTACACACTAAGCCATGTTCCACAAACCCTTCAGGTTGAGTAAGGTAAACCTCCTCCTTTAACACACCATTCAAAAATGCAGATTTAACATCTAATTGGTCTAACTTCCAATGGTACTTTGTAGCTAAAGCAATTAACAATCTGATAGTATTCAATTTATCTACTGGTGCAAATGTTTCAGCATAATCAATACCTTCTGTTTGTGAATACCCCTTTGCCACCAGTCTAGCCTTATTTTTGTCTATACTACCATCTGATTTAAACTTGGGTTTGTATATCCATTTGCATCCAATGGGATTTTTATGTTTAGGAAATTCAGTTAATTCCCAAGTATTATTTTTCATTATAGAGTCATATTCTTCCTCCATTGCATTTTTCCATTCATAATGTTCATTAGCTTCATCAAAACTCATAGGTTCTATGAGATTTGAAATGCTACTCATTAGGGCATAGTCTCTATACCTCTCAGGAAGCCAAACCTGTCCTGAAGATCTTCTCAACTAATTATTTTCCTCCCCACTTTGTGAAGATCTATATTCACCACTAGGTGAACTTTGACTGCTTGAAGTGTGCATATCACTGTCACTAAGTCCCTCTTCTTCTTCTTCTTCTTCTTCTTGTCATTGCGGTTATGGTTGTTGTTGTGGGGGTTGCTACTATCATGATGGTTGTTGCTTCTCTTCTTTAACTCCTTCATCAATAAGTCTATGCCAATCCTCATGATTGTTGTTGTCATGATTTCCCGCTTCTTGCTCATGGAAAAGTACACCTCTACTCCCAAATAATTTGTGAGTAGAAGGATCAAACAATTTGTATGCTTTGAATTTAGAATAGTACCCAATGAAAATACATTTAATGACTTACACCCAAATACTTTCAAATTGTGAACTACAGGTTTGGAACCATACAAGGCTTCAAAAGGAGTAATATTATCAAGACACCTTGTTGGACTTCTCTTCTTTAAATAAACTGCAGTATTTACGGCTTCAGCCTAAAATGTATTCAAGAGATTCTTAACTTTCATCATACTGCATGCACACTCTACCAGAGTTCTGTTTTTCCTTTCAGCCACTCCATTCTGCTGTGGAGTGTGGGATACTGTAAAATTTGTACTATTCCATGATGTTTGCAATATTTGATGAAGTCCCCTGATTTATACTCTCCCCCTTGATCTGAACGGAGGATTTTGATGGATTTTTCTGTCTGTTTTTCCACCATGGTTATGAATTCCTTAAAGTACTCAAAAATATCACTTTTTCTTCTAAGGAAATAAACCCATGTGTATCTCCTGCAATCATCAATAAATAACAGAAAGTAAAATGCACCTCCTATATATATACTAGGTATATGTGTCGGTATATATACTCAGCATATATATCGGTATATATACTCAGTATATATATCGGTATATATATCGATATATATACTCAGTATATATACCGATATATATACCTATTATATATATCGATATATATACTCATACCTATATATACTAAGCATATATACTCACACATATACGTAATATATATACCAATATATATACTAGGTATATGTGTCGATATATATACTAAGTATATATATACCGACACATATTATATACTAGGTATATATACTAAGTATATATATTAGGTATATGTGTCGGTATATATACTTAGTATATATATCGATATATATACTCAGTATATATATCGATATATATATCGATATATATACTGAGTATATATACCTATTATATATACCAGTATATATATATATATATATACACACATCCTAGTATATTAGTATATACTAGGTATATATATACTATATTAAGTATGTGTATATATATATATATATATACTAGGTATATTTACTTAGTATATTATATACTCATATATACTAAGTATATATACCGACATATATACCTAGTATATATACTGGTATATATACTAAGTATATATATCGACATATATACTCAGTATAAATACCGATATA
>ML809389.1:439422-449993 GCA_009831015.1 Picea engelmannii
CCCCCTCCCTCCTCTCTCTCTCAACCCCCCTCTCTCTTGCTCCACTATGTCCTTCCCTCCTTCTCTCAATCTCTCCCCTTTCCTCCATCCCTACGTCCATTTATCTATATCCCCTTACCTCCCTGTCTATTTCCACCCCCCTCTCTCCTTCCTCCCTCTATAGCCCTGCTTCTCTCTTCCCCCCACCTCTCTCCCTCTCACTCTACCCATATCCCTTGGCTTTCGTAAATGTGCATTTATGAAAGTGGCTTTCGTATATGTGCATTTAAAAAACTTGGCTTTCGTATCCACACATTTACGAAAGTTGGCTTCCGTACATGCACATTTACAGAAGTTGGCTTTCGTATATGTGCATATACAAATGCCTTCAGCTTCTTTAAGTCCGTGTTTATGGAAGTAGTGAGCTTCTGTAAATGCGCATATAGGAAACCCATCATCCCTAAATGTGCATTTATGAAAGTTGGCTTCCATAAATACGACTTCCATAAATGTGACATAAATAGTTCTAGTTTTACAAAAGAGCCCAATTTGTTACTAATGGCTTCTAGCACTTCCCTAGACCAAAAGGCAAGAGGCAATCCGGGAAAAATTGCCTATACTTTCATTACCATTGTAGATTCCTTAAGGGGGTCAAATTACATTGTCCAGGGTTTCAGGGACAAACCAGATGGGCCCCAGGACCAACTCTTCCTGTGGATTTCTTCGCAATCATCATTTGAAAGGAAAGAAAAATAGATTGAGCTTCTGGACAAGATGTGTATCTTAGGTACACATCCAATTAGTGGTTTCCAGTGGTTCTACAACCAACTTGTTTTCCCCAAGAGCTGGGGGATGTTGTTGAGAGGAATGTCATCTCCTACAATACATCATTCATCAGCCTCATGAAAGTGGTTGGTGCATTTGTTAAGCCAAAGGGCATGACCATCCATTCAAAGAGACCTTCTTTAGATTTGAAATTTGTCTTCCATACATCAGTTAGTTCGATGGGAACCAGGTGGTAGCGATGCTTTAAGGATGATAATCATTACATTATCGTAGCATGTACTCCCAAAATCATCAGCATTAAAAATTTCTATAATAAAGGGATGATAGAAGGGAGGTTCTCTTGAGGCTTGCTTTTAAAGATGGTATAGAGATATATCAATGTATAACATGAATCGTTTACTTTTTATGTGGTTTTGGGATTGTGTTTAGCAAGAAATGATGAATTTTAAGGAAAGGATATTCTTATGATTCAAGGACAATTTTACAATTTAAATATTCATATGAAGGCTCTTGGAAACTTGCAAACTTTAAACGGCGGAGAGTTTTGAAGGATCCAATTTTTTTTAAAGAGATGGCTTAGAGATTATTTGATGGAGCTTTCCTAGGAACTCCGGGAATGGGTGCAGTATGAGGTATTGTTTTCCAAAGTGATAATATTTTTATTACCTTTAAATATGTAACAAGCCAAGAAACCAACTATAGCATAGAGATCTATTTTTTTATGGTTACTTTTGAAAATCGCATTGTGATAAAGGATAAAGAAGTATTCAAGTTAACGGGGATTCAAAAATTACTAATAATTAGGTTAATAAGAAACTATGAAACATATAATGGAAGTAGAACATAAGTTTTCTTATATTTCCTTTATATAGTTCGATGAAAAAGTTAATAAATTATTAAAAGAAGCTCATTCTCTGGAGGAAGGAGCATTGTCAACCCAAGATTTAAAGGAAGAAGGGACTCTCCTTGAGTTCGTTGGTGTGTTTTATGATTAACTAATTATGTATCCCTCTTTTGCACTAGCTGATGAATTAGATCTCTTTTTTGTGAAATTACCAAATTTGACAATGATATGTTTTTCTCTCATTTTAAATGTTGAAAAACATAGAAAATGTTGATATGGCTTAAATTTATTTTTAATTATAAATCTAAAACTTTCTATAAAAGTATTTAGATAAAAGATTAAAGAGTTCCTAAACTCTAAGAAAAATTAAATATATATTTTAATTTCTCTTCTTAAATATTAAATATAAAATATTTTTAATGAATAAAATGTATTCCCACAACTTCCTCAAATATGTTCCAGTTTATTCCTTTTCCTCATACTGAACTTCCTCAAATATGTTTCCCTTTGTTCCTTTTCCTAGTATCAATTCAAAAGTACTCCCATTCATATATATGCTCAACTCCAATTCATATATCCACAATCTTTTGTATAAGTATATCACAATCTTTTGTATAAGTATATCCTTATCTCTATCATATGAACTTACCCTGATCACCTTTTCCATGACTTGTGTTTATATTATGGTTGTGAATAGTTATAACACATCTCAAGAAAATGTAGATAGCATTCTAAATAAAGGGTGTTATGAATTCCAAGAACTTACCATGATCACCTTTTCCATGACTTGACTTGTGTTTATGTTATGGTACTGAATAGTTATAACACATCCCTAGAAAATGTAGATAACATTCTAAACAAAGAATGTTATGAATTCCAACTAAGATATTAAGTATATGATGAAGTATATTTTCCAAATTAAAATTTAATATAACATTTATGGTTAAAGAATAATTATTGAGATGGTATGAATTTAGACCATTCATTTATAAAAATATGATTAATATGATTATTGTTTATTGATATTAATTTTTCTTTAACAATCTTAAAATAAAAAAATTTATTGATTTTTTTAATGTTTTATTTAGAATACAAGCTTTCCCAAATATCTATTGTTTTATTGATGAGTTAACAAGTTATGAAGATTACTAATTTTATAAATATTTTGAAACTGAGTTTTAATATACGCTGCAAGCATATGTAGGAGAGAAGGGTTTTTCATCATCCACCCTCTTATTGTCATGAAGACAACAAATTCTTTGATATCAATAAGTTTTAAGATTTGTCCAAAGCCTAGTTTCATATGAAACTTGGGAGTTCATTGTTATTTTAGCGATGTCGATTTTTTTTTTTAAGCTAGCTATAGAAAGCTATTTTTGACTTAGAGTTAATAATCTTTTTTTTTAGTATTCTATATTTCTTCATTGCACCATAATTTCTCATTAAATTTACATGTGATGGATTTTTAATGGTATCAATATTCTAGGGAGTGGTCTCTTTCATTTTCCATTGGTTTAGCCAAAAAATAACATTTTTATGCCACTCTCTCTTAAGTAACAAGTGACTTTGATTGGAATTTGAATCAATGTTAGTTATCGTGTGCGTGTACATTAAACACTTAATCATAGCCATACTCTCAATGGGTGAAAGACTAACTCATGAGCATTGGATATTATCATTAAATATTATATATTTATTTCTTTGAATTTTACTTATATAAATTATAAAATGCTTTTGTATTTTTTCAAATTTTCTCTAAAATTCTTTAAAGATGATGTAGCCTTAAAATTAACATCCATATAAAATAATTAAAATGACAAGCATCTCAAACAGGAATTATATTTTTTCTAAAAACCAAATATATGTTTATCCATAAATTGAAAACCAAAATAAGCTACTCACCCTAAATTAATTATTTATTATAATAAAACTCAAATTTAAATATTTATATCTCACAAATTTACATAACACAACAAAAGTTTACAATAATTCAATCCCCCAATTTGAAATTCTTACAATTAAAACATGAAAACATGTTCTATATTTTTTTGGCAAATTGTTCTGTTCTATATGTTATAGAAAACAAGAAACCTTAATTAATCAAGCAAGCACAATGATTGTGGTAAGAGGACTGTACATGAAACCCTGCACATTACTAAAGAAGACTGTCCATGTAATACAATCAACAATTTATTTATTCGTTACACTTAGCTGCAACCCTCTCATAATTCAGCATTACTCCAATACAGGAATAGTTTTGGAACACTTGCGATTGCATGTAAAATTGCGAAAGGTATTTTACCAGTAATACAGGTAACGTCAGAGACTGATTTATAGGAAGAATAATTTTATAAACATTGGTATTTGCATGCAAAATTTCAAACTAATGATTACAAGTGAAATTATAAAATTGATGTTCAAACTAATGATTAAGTGAAACTATAAAAATGATGTGAAATTAAGAAAACAATGAATATTTGATTTCCTTTGGTTTAGATTTATAGGCAAAACTGTGAAATTGATCCATTAAAGCAATACCAAACTCATTCTATTAATTGAAACCTATGTCAGATTCCATGCAAGGATAGCTCTGGAAAATATTATGTTGAACCTATGCAGATTAACTTCTATTAATCATATTATTTTATTTTGAATATTTTTGGAAACTAATTAACTTCTATTAATCATATTATTTTATTTTGAATATTTTTGGAAACTAATGATAGATATTAATAATTTCCATTTTCTGTGATAAGCTCAAATAATAATAATTTTTTACCTATTCACTGCATGCTAAACTTCTGTTTTAACTAGTTCAGTAACAAGTATCTAAGTAATAATATTTAGAATGGGCATGGACTAATAATAATACAAACAAGATGTTATGAAGAAATTGTTTAAAAGCTTCGAGTGAGATGCAATCAGCGCTTTCAGCAGGCTCTTCAGTAAACAATGATCTTTTCTACAATGCTCAGCCGGAAGAGAAAACAATTTAGCAAGTACAACTAAAGGTAGGATTGGAGCAACCCCTTTTAACAGCTTATGAAGATGGTTTTGACAAATATCTTCCATCCAGTTTCCAACAACAAAATCTGAGATACTGCCCAAACCGGAAATTCCACCCGCCTATACGCCTTTCCAATGCAACTCAATGCCCTTGCAAGAAAATATATTGAGAAGCTCAGAATAGGTTCACTGAGATGAAGACTTGTTATACTCTCCTCATTCTTGAATCCAATAGATTGGTCATTATTCGAACAGAGATTAGGTTCACAGCCTTTGTCTCCACATGGCTGCACGTGCAACTTTATAGGATCAAAATGAATTTTAGCATTGATTTTGGTAATATCCATAGAACGACTTCTACCGGGTATGCCTAACTGAACCGATTTCGAGAAACCATCTTTTTTTCCATGTATAATTGACACTGGAACCGGAACAGGGCTCTTGCTAGGCTGACCACTTAAGAGTGATGCAACAAATTGCCTTAAACTTCCTGGTTGTGAAACCTTGCCTATTGCATCATAGAGATCAGCAGTTGCACAAAGCACTGAAGCTTGCCTCGATAGCATAGTACACGTGCAGAAAACTCCGTCCCCTCAGAATACTTATTGATAGTAAGGTAGTCATTATTGTTATAGAAATTGAGCAACGTGCCGTACTTAATAAATAGTGCAACGTGCCTGTTCCAAGTAGAGACGTGTGCTGTAATTACTAGCTGTCCCTACAACGTGCCATGATTTTTTGTTCAAAGGATACATGAGATTTTTTTTTTCAAAATATATAGGAAGATTTTTGTTGCTTTATCTTTTGATTTGGAGAGTGGTAGTATAATTTTTTTTTTTATGAAATTTGTTTTTTTTTGGATATTTGTTTGAAATCAGGAGAGAAATTGTTAAATCAGTAGTTTTGGACAAAAAGAGCTATTTCATATAATAGTTAAACAATGCATATAAAGAATTGCATGTTTCCCATATAGTTAAACAAGTTCTCCTCCACCTGGAATTTCAAATTTAACCTGCATGTCAAGTGAAAATTTGATGACAACCATTTGTTTTTGATGCCTGTCATTCTACATTTCATGCATATTTATAAGTGTCATTTTTTTTTTTAAATGATCCAATTGAAGACTCAATGTCCTAGCCAACTTCCACTTATATTTGCCTTCTAATTCTATTCTATTTGTGTGTTCATTGTCTATTCTCTATGCAAAAGAGAGTGTTCCTCATTCCCAAGCATGAAGCCATTCTTTAATTAAACACCACTAGGCCTATCAAAACAAAGATATAGTTGTTTTTTGGAGATGAGTTATCAAAAGCAAACTCATGGGAGTTCATAGTGACTCACACATTGTCATTAATCATGATACAACTATGCATGGAAGGGCTATATACATGAAATGAGAGCTTACCATTGTTTTGGTTTGAAATCTTTTATATTTATAAAATTCAAAGTAGAACACTTGTTACTTCACTGTTTTGGGCATATTTTCAAAGCATTAGCTGATGTTAAATATTGATAGATAAGGAAGGGAAAAGGGTTGAGCTGAACAAAGGGAGCTAGAGGGAGCCAGAAACCCTAACTTGAGTCCACTAGAGCCATAGCTCCAAGCAACAAGACTACAATTTGTGAAGTTATGAACTTATTTGTACCCAAAAAATTACCAATCAAATTTTCCAAAATGATCCATACCCATAAAAAAAACAATGGATTTGATTACTTGAAACTACAAATCTACAAAATTTGTGAGGAACTAAAAGACTATTCCATAAAATGCATGATTCTAACATACTCCATTCAAATTTCCAAATTCCAGAATTACCTATTGTTAGCCATCAAAGTACCTAAACCAGGTGTAAGTAAAACTCTTGGAAGTTAATGGAGTGGAGGAAGAGACCCATCATAACAGAGCACAACTAAATCCATGCAAGTTAACATAGGAGAGCATAACTAAAACCTGCGCCCATTTAGTGGGTTCCTTCCTTTCCTACCTGGTCGTGACTTGCTACCACTCAAACATCAGTACAATGGGTGAAGTGATGAGGTGATCTGCTACCACTTGGAAAGAACAAACTTAGAGGTTATATCCTTGCTTTTTTTAAGCCCACATTTTTTTACCATCAATCAATCATTCTTGAGCTATACCTGTAGGAAAGAACATATCTCGAGCATCTATGCCTACCCTCGTCACCTCTCTCTAATCTTCTTTTCACATGTTGAGCTATACCTGTAGGAAATAAAATATCTTGAACATATATGCCTACCCTCATCCCCTCCCTCTAATATTTTTGTCACATGTTGTGGGACTTGAACATCTAACATGTGATATGGGACATGAATACCAATAGAGCAAGCCACTCTGCTATGTAGAAGAGCCTACCTAGGTGAGGAGATAGGATATGATGATGCCTAGTTAAACCAAAATTAAAATCCAAATATGTTGAAGTCGGGAAAAAGTTATAATTACTGTCATTTGTTTATTGTTTCGTCTAATTTGTAATGACTCACCGTCTCTTCCTACTCATGAGTAAGTATTTATTTCTTCAAACTTCAACCAGTTAAGAGTCACTAACCTTCGGTGAATCCATGCCTATAGCATAGGGCCTCTACTATATAACCTAGAGTTTACTTAACTACTAAGATTTTTTATTGGCACTTCACTTAATTACACATCAAGATCAGAGTTTTGATGCGACTCAACAATGACGTGTGGAGTTCAGATTTAGGTGTCTAGTTGGAAAAGGATTGTAAGCCATCAAATTCTAGGCAAGAAATATCCAGCCTATTACAGAGTTATTAAGACTCTGCAGAATGGATAGTCGTGCAACACACTCGTGCACTTCCATACCTATGGGCACCAATGCTCCCATCCGCTACCTTCATGCATCCATGCTTCAATCAATTCATTTTTCGACTCCCGTCTATAACTAATTATGGAACCTCCAATTAACCTTCGTTAACCCCCAAGAGACGTGAGGTACAATGTGCTGATCTAGGAGACAATCCAGTTATGTTGAATGTTGTATGATTTGTATCTACCTTATTAACTCCCTGCTTGCCCATTTTTGAATTTCAAAAAACTTCCCTTGATTTCCCCAGTTAGCTTTTTCCCTCCGATTCCATGTTTTGTAATTTAGGAGGGCCAAGTGGAGATAGTGTGATCCGTGAAGAGGCATGCACCCATAATTTCACGAAGAAACAAAAGTTTTCGGTTTGTGTGATTCGAACTGGAACAATGATTCTCCAAGAAGCGAAGAAATCTGCTAAAACGAAGCTCTTCACATAGAAATCTGCAATCGGGTGTATAATTTTTGCAGTTGTTGAGTTCAGTTCGAGATCGAGACAAATTTAGATAAGAAGAAACTAGAAGCCAAAATCTAGGAGCCAACAAGAGGAGAATACCTCAACATTTTTTACAAGCGGAGAATACCTCAACATTTTTTTCATTAGATATATATATATGAGAATAACAAGGTTTTGTTGGTTGTGCATACTGCATTGATTTGCATTCCAATGGATTTGTTGAAGCACAGATCTTGGGTTTGAGTCCGAGGAAACTTGTGTTCGATTCCCATGAGATTTTTTCGTTGAGGCACAGGTATTGGGTTCAATTATTAAACCCATTCCTGGAGGAAAGCGGCGGTGCTGCTGGCTATTATGTGCTCGCCTAAGATAGCTGTACCTTGTGTCATATATTTCTATCTATGTGATGAATATTTTGGTCTTACCAAGCATTGCCACAGTTTCTTCTAGCGTCATTCCCTTAGCAGTATGAGGTTGAGCATAAGGTCTACTCTGATGGCTGTAGAGGGGAGAAATTGACCCGATAATACATTATTGGTCGTGATCGAATCCCTTCTTCCCATAGGAATCGCAATGGTTGTTGGCCCTCCAGATAAACGAACCGCATCGCGAGCAGCTAATGCAATAATGTATGTGCATGATAGTGTGCCTGGGCATGATGCTTCAACTACAGACTTTATTCTGTCGATCACATTGAGTTTTCAGATTCCGAATCTTTTTTCTGAAAGCAGCTCCGATGAAATGGGTTCTTCAGAATCCAACAATATGGATGCATCACAGCCCTGTAAAAATCAAACAAATAGGAACGAGTTCAACTAGAATCCACATAATTCTAAAACCACAACAGAAATTATATGCCCGAGATTGGAATTTTGAGATCTTCTATGGTTGTATATTATAGGATTCGAATAGGATTTGGAGTTGTCAACATGAAAAATACATCTCTAGGATTTTTATGTGTACGAATTTCCATTCGAAGTTCAACTAACATTTCACTTTATACATTGAAAACTTCCCATCTTTTGTTGTAACTTGAAACATTTCTATCAAACTTGAAACTTGATGTAACTTACTTGCACTTGGCAGTCATGGAAGAGGAGACGAAGCAAGGCAACAGGAGTGGTGGGATCTGTGAGAGTCACTGTTGAAAGTGTCGCCATAACAAGTTGCTCCAAATTCGGGCATGCATTTGCTTGATAGTCCACAACCAACTCTGTTGATACTAACTGTGATTCCAAAGCTTGCATCTATCAGTTATTTGGATGATGATGATGGGTAGCATGTTAGAAAAATGCATCGGTCCAGATAGGCACATCCAATGTGTGTGTGAATATTAGCAGTTGTGCAGAAATGGAAAACGTGAAACGATATATTTTGATATGTACAGAATATCTTATCTCATTAGTCAGTAAATTTCAGAGAGTGGGTTTCCCAAATCAATATGATTGAAGTAGAATTACAATAATAATAATAATAATCTAATTTTAAAGTCGCTATCAAATTAAACAACAAATTGATATATGAAACCTTTTGAATATGATATATATATTTAAATTAATCATAATTATTAAGTGGAGCATTTAAATTAATTAATAAGTTAAATTATTTAATTACATTTTCCAATAAAATGACCATAATTTCCAAATGTTTTTGTATTTTAGAATTGCAATTTTCAAAGCTCTACAATTTGAAGAATTACAATTCTCAATACAAGCTTAAATGGCTAGATGAAATGCAATGCAAACCATTTCTCATTTCTATTATTTGTTTTGTTTTTTATTTTCTGGTACACAATTGAAAATTTGAAGGGATTGATAATTATAATTAAGTAGTCTTATTATTCTTTATTCTCAATTGTAGTTATAATGGGATAGTTGTCACATTTGAATAGATTTGATATTATTTTTTAGGCCATAATTATATACATTAGTTTCTATCAAGACACATTATGGTATTTTTTCAATTTCTCTATTTGATTATGATTATTCTTTATTTTCAACAAATTGTCTCAACTTGATATTCGATTTGTCTTATTCAAATTCAATCTTTTGAATGGAGTTAATTACATATCTAATTCATTTGAAATAAAGTTATTTTGTAACTTGTAAGCATCGTGATCCAAAATGGATTATTATATAAATTTCCATCTATTTTGATAATTTATAGTGGAAAAATTAGAGTCATTGTCTTGTAGGACCCATTTTAGAGGCATGTCATGATTTGGTGATTTGGGGTCCAACAAATTTTGGAGTCTATTTGAGGCCTTAAAAGATTTATTTTAAGGTAAAAACTTTCTGAACAAAGTTCTTATCCTCTCAACATTATTTATTTATTGATATCTTCCTTCAACTATGAGTATTCACTTAGAAAAAATGATACTATGAGTTAAATTGGAGAGTAATTATGATCATCAAAGGGAAAACAAAAAACCTTTTCTTCAAACATTGAAGCCTCATATATCCTTTCAGAGAAAAGATTGTAAGCTTTGTATTTTCTCTTGTGATGACTTTCATTAAACTTGATAGCCTCTTTCATATGATTCTGATAGAGCCCCTCTAGATATCCAAGAATACAAGAATTGATGTCACTAGCATGCAATCCCATAGACTAGTTTCCATCTCTCTCTCTCTCATCATTCCCCCCGGCTCTCTCTATCCCT
>ML809389.1:468515-479159 GCA_009831015.1 Picea engelmannii
GATCTTAACTAACTCCTAAGTGTCTAAATATCCTAACATCCCCCCTTAAGAACAACTTGGGATAGGATTGAAGGATTTACAATGGTGACACAATAGGAGAAGGAAGGAGGCATTAGAGCCTATCCCCCCTTAATGAAAACTTCTTAAACTCCTAACATAGATTGAAGTTTGGAAAGCTTCGCTTCTGTATGAGACTTTGTGAAAATGTCTACAACTTGATCTTCTATAGAACAAAAGAGAACTTCAATAATTTGATCATGAATGAGATTTCTGATGAAGTTCATGTGTAGCTCGATGTGTTTTCTACGCTGATGTTGAACTAGGTGTTTGGCAAGATTGATGGCACTCTTATTGTCACACCAAAGGTTGGTTGGATGCTGTTGTTGGAATCCAAACTCTGAAAGGATCTGTCGAAGCCACAAGGGTTCTTGACTTGCATTTACCATTGCTCGGTACTATGCTTCTACTGAAGAAAGTGAAATAGAAAGTTGTTTCTTACAGGCCCAAGTGACAGGTCCTGAACCAAGACTGAAAACATAACCTGGAGTAGACTTCCGATCATCATGGTCGCTGGCCCAATCTGAATCAGTGAAACCAACCAATAAAGGAGTCCCCTCTGAACTGTAATGTATCCCGAACTGAACTGTACCACGGACATAGAGAAGTATCCTTTTATCTTCTTTCCAATGGCTTTCATGGGGTGTTTGCATATACCGAGAAACAAGAACAACAACAAAGGAAAGATCAGGATGGGTATGAGTCAAGTATAAGAGGCTACCAACTAACTAACGATACAGGGTGGCATCAACTTCGGGAGAAGTACAGGTGGCAGTAAGCTTGACTCCAGACTAGAAGGGAGAAGTGGTTGGTTTACAATCGTAGATGTGAAAGTGACGAAGAAGGTCACAAGCATACTTAGATTGGGAAATACAAATTCCTTCAATGGTTTGCAAAACTTGGAGGCCAAGGAAGTAGTGCAAAAAACCTAAGTATGTCATTTCAAATTTCTTCTTAAGGCTGGTTTTCACATGGTTTAAAAGTTTTGAGTCACTACCAGTAAGGATAAGGTCATCAACATAAAGGACAAGGATTATGAGATGGCTTCCTACTTTCCTGGTATAGACATTAGGATCAGAATGGAATCTAGAGAATCTAGTGGAAATAAGAAATTTGTCCATTTTGGCATACCAATCTCAGGGAGCTTCCTTGAGACCACAAAGATATTTCTTAAGGCGACAAACAAGACTAGAGTCATTATGGACATAGTCAAGAGGTTGTTCCATGTAGATTTCTTCTTGCAAATCTCCATGCAAGAAGGTGGATTTAACATCCATCTGATGGACCTCCCATTTATGTGAGGCAGAAATGGAAAGAGCAAGGCAGATGGAATTCATTTTGGCTACAGGGGCAAAGGTTTCATTATAGTAAATTCCTTCAACTTGGGAAAATCCTTTGCCAACTAATCGAGCCTTGTGTCTTTCAACACTTCCATCTGATGCATACTTATTTCTGTAGACCCATTTACATCTGACAAGTTTTCTTCCTTTTGGAAGAGGTACAATATCTCAAGTATCGTTTTCCATTAAAGAACAATACTCTTCATTCATTGTTGTATCCCAATCTGGATGACCTGAATCTTCTGCAAATGTCTCTGGATCATGAGTTTCTGAAACTTGAGCCAAAAGAGAAGAGGCTTGCTAGAACTATGAACGTTTCCAACGTTGATCTGAAGGATCACCGACAAGATCACTAGCTTCTTCTCATGTTGAACAGACTCATCTAGGAAGCGGTGGAGCTAGAGCTGGTTCAGGTTCAAAGGACTCATTTGGAGGAAGGTGAATAGGAGGAGGTGGATTTTCATCCTCACTGTCATCATCTGAAGGAGAAAACAGAACAGAAGAAGGCACAAATGTCGAATATGGCTCGAAGGCTGAAGAAGGAACAACTGTCGAATTAGGCTCGTAGGCCAAAGAAGGCACAAACATTGAATTAGGCTCACAGGCCAAGAGATTTTCATCAAATTTTACATATCTTCTAATAATAATTTCATTACAATGTGTTTGAAGAATTCTATAACCTTTGACATCTTCAGAATAACCAACAAATATACACTTCTTACTTTTAGGTTGCAATGCTTTCCTTTTCTCATCATGAATGTGAGCCCATGCTATACTGCCAAATACACAGAAGTGACTTACATCTGGTTTAATTTTAGTCCAAGCTTCTTCTGGTGTTATATTTTTAAGAGCCTTTGTGGGAGTGCGATTTACTATGTAATTTGCACAGTTGATGCTTTAGACTTAATCCCTTAGACTGGATCATACAATTAGCCATTTCTTTTAATGTGCATTTCTTTCTCTCAGCAACACCATTTTGTTGTGGTGTATATGGAACAATGTGTTGCATTTGGATTCCCTGTGTAGTGCAGTAACTTGTAAAATTATTGTTTGCATATTCACCTCCATTATCTTTTCTTAACCTTTGAATTTGATGTCCAAATTGCTTTTCTACAAGGGCCTTGTAGGCCAAAAAATTATCAAAAACTTCACTCTTAAGTTTTAATAAGTAAACCCAAGTACATCTGTAAAAGTCATCAATGAAAGTTAAGAAATACTTGCACCCAGAAAAATAAGGAGAAGAAAGTGGACCACACAAATCACTATGAACAAGCTGCAAAGGACCCGAGGCATGCCAATAGGCACATTTTTCAAAACTATCCCGATGATGTTTGTCGAGAAAACAACCAGCACAAACATTATCTCTGCATGAAACAAGAGGAAGACCAATCACCATCTGTTGATTACATAGTTGCTGCAATGAGCGATAGTTTAGATGACCAAACCACTCATGCCAAATTCTGCTCTAGTCATCGCTATGAGCAACAAAAACTGATGAAAAATATGATGACCCAAAGTTGTCAAACTTGTACAACCTATTAATATCATCAACAATTCCAGTTGCAAGAACATGCTTAGGATCTTTTAGATCCTTGATTACAACTTGGTGAGGTGAAAACTCTATGGTTTTACCTTCACCTGAATAAGTGATTTGATATACTGATAGAAGGTTACGAGAAAGACTTGGAACACATGATACATCATTGAAATGACCATTTTCTACTTGAACTGTTCCAGATCCTTCAACACTAAGAGATCTATCATCACCAACAAATATTTTCTTGGTGTTACATTCATTTAGAGTAGAAAATATGTCTCTATCCTTAGCCATATGATAAGATGCTCCAGAATCAATAAGCCACTTATCAGAAGTAGAAGTAGAAGGTGTATTGAAGGAGAAACCAGAAGAAGAAAGTGCATGTCCATGAGAAGAAGAAGAATAAGTAGAATCAATACTGACGTAGTGCTTCTTCACCGCTGCTTCTAAAGCTGCCATATTCTTTAAACACTTAGACTCATCATGACCATCTTTATCACAAAAGTTGCAATGTTTGTCAGTCTTCTTATTTTTATATTTTACTCCTTTGTCTCCATTTAGAGAAAAATCTGTTTGACTGGGTTTGGGATGCTTATATTTCTTGTTGTTGTGGCGAGGATGTTGCTTCTTGGGATTCTTTGGTTTATCTTTCTTCTGGGCAACTAAGGCTTTGTTGGAGATACCTGCAGTGTTGATCACTCCAAGTTGTACAAGCCTATCTTCCTCTCTAATCAAAGCAACACAAAAGGACTCAAGAGTGGGTTTTTCATAAGATTTCCCTAGAGCCTATCTCATGGCATAAAAGGTAGATACAAACACAAAATATGCACTACCTAGCTTAGAAAGAATAAGATAGATGTAACGCTCTTCCTCCATTTTTATCTTACAGTCTTCACATAAAATTATGAGTGTTTTAAACCTAGATAGATAGTCTCCAAGGCAAGAAAAATCACTTGGACTCAAGGTCAATACTTGATTTTCTAACTGTTGTGGTCGAATAATATTGATTTTAACAAATACAGATTCAATATTTTCCCAAGCTTCTTCGGGGTCATCAATTTCTTGAAGGTGGTATCTTAAATTTTGAGAGATGGACATTCTAATTAGTCCACATGCTTCGTCACTCCTATTAGCCCATTTGGATTTCTTATCATCATCAGTGGGTTATTTTTCCTTTCCCAAGGTAATCCGGTACAAGCCTTTACTTCTTAATAAATCTTCCATATGAGATTTCCATTGGAAGTAGTTGGTGTTGGTAAGAAAAACGTTACTTGTAGAAGCCATATTAAATATGTAGATAATATGGATTTAAAAACTAAAACTGACGATCTGGATGGAAATAGCTCAAAAAGTTATGCGGTTTTAAAAAAAATGGCACTGAAAACAGACTTCATATGTGAGAGTTATGTCATTTTTAAAAAAGACATAAACTATAACCAAATGACCACGTGATAGTGTAAACTGCTTTATGAAGTGACCCACTTTTATAAAGAGAAGTGGGGATCACTTTTACAATGAAGTTACTTTATAACAGAAAAGTTGCATGCAAAATAAATAACTCTAAAATAAAATATTAAAGCTATTTATAGTGATTCACTTTTATACTTGAAGTGAAATACACTTTACAATTTTAGCATGAATTTTTTCAAAAAAAAAGTAACAAAAGAGAGACTTGAACTCAAGACCTTTTAATTAATAGGACAACTTTTAACCAAATGATCTAGCAAAACATATTGTAATGTTCATAAGGAGGATTGTTGTTGTTGTTGACGGCCTTGGAGAGTGTGCTAAAAAAAAACACTCTTTTCACAGAAGAAAAAAATTTCTCTTCTCGATGACAACAAGTTTTATATCTTGGTTAGCTTACCCGAAAGATGCACCTTTTCCTATCTGTTTTTGATTTGTCAATATCGCACAGGGCCTAGGGAAAATAACATACACAAATCTAAAAAAGTAGCAACCCGGAAATAAATAATACAAAACCGAAATAAAGCCAAAATACTACTATGTAAAAATTTTAAAAATGTGTATTCGAGCTTTATACCTCTGGATCTAACTGCAATGGCCGTATCTTGGGCAAACAAATTTTTTTTCGAGTGAAACGAAAAGTGTTCCTGAATGAAACACATGCTCTAGACGCAATGGAACAATCCTTTAAGCCCATAAATGTACGCAAATGATATAAAATGGAGATGAGGCAATTCGGCTTCACGATCTCGATCTACAACAGGAGCGGGTCTTCAAACAGGCTCTGATACCATGTTCGACAACATAGGTATTCCAACAGAGGAAAAACACCTTCAGTAACCACTCACATAACCAGATAAAAGATCAACACATCGATGTTTTCACGTGGTAAAACCCCTACGGGGAAACATCGATGACTCCAGCCAATGCAAACACTTGGAGCAGTTTATTAATGCAAAAGAAAAATATTACAGAGAGATTTTACAAGAGAGTTTCTCACAATCGATCATCGACAAATGACCCTCCATGCTCTTTAAATAGAGATCATGGACCAATCGGTAGTCCAGCCAAAAATCAATGGTCATTAAGATCGAGGAGAGTATGAACCATTAGATCACTCTCTGTCGAGAACATATCGTGACCGTCGGATTTTCTAACTACAAATGCATACTAAAGAAACACACTAAGAAACACACTTTTACCTAACGACACATTAGACCAAGTAGATCTTAACTAACTCCTAAGTATCTAAATATCCTAACATTGTCCTCATTGTTGATTGACCACTAATTTATGATAATTTTTGTCACCTTTGAAAAATAATTTTACATTATACAAAGAGGGTGTAAAGAGGGTGTTGGAAGTTCATAATATTTCTAATTGTTTAATTGATTTAGTAAGTTATACTTATCAGACATGAGACAATTTATGTCAATGTTTTCTATGGGAGGTTTAAAAACTTTGGACATAATATTGTTTAAAGTGTTCAAATCAATTTTTTGATTTTAAATGAACACTCTAAATTTTAATTTTTTTATAAATAAACTATTTAATCAAAATTAAAAATAATAAAAATTAATTAAATAAATATAAATAATATACAATTTTTCGAGTTCATATTTTACAATTTCCTAGAATTTCACTTAGGAAAAGGAAAAAACAATGATAGAGTCCATAAGGACTCTGTGCCATTCACACAGAGTCCATATGGACTCTGTCCATAGTAAGGATAGTCGTTTCTTCAATGTTTCTCATGAGACTATCTTAGCTACAGGGCTTGGTTAGCAACCAATTGGATATTTATCTCAATCCTTATCTTCTATCTTCTATCTATGTAGATTTGGACAGAAGGACAAAACTAGTTTTATTTAAATAATCTCATGGATACATTACTAAATGGATGTCAATATACAAATTATCTAAATTTGGTTCTTGGTCCCTTGGAGAAAAAACCTGGTGTTTTCATTATACTTCAAATGCAATTACAATTGTATGAAAGTATCTCTCTCCAATATGAAATCATAGGGTTCTATTTTCCAACTAGTCAAGGATGTTAGAATCAAAATGGTCTCAAAAGTTTTGGCCTCAGTAAGGATAAGACACATACCATATTTTTATTTTTATTTTTAATCCATCAAGATAATCCAACAACAATGATGGAACCATCAGTTTTGAAATTGATTAGTAGTTCCTCATATGAATTTAGTAAGACACTAATTAGCATCAACGTCAATCGAAACAACAAACCTTAATTTTAAAACGAAAATAAAATTTCATTTTGTTTGAATGGCATAGAGTCCATATGGACTCTGTGCCATCTTCTTCAATTAGATTTTATATAAATTGCCAACTCTATTTTTTTCTAAAATGAAATTTAATTTTTGTTATGGTTCCAACGAAAAAAAAGGCTCATGGAGTGTGTTAGTTATGCTCAAATACATTTTTTTTGTTTTTACTTTTATTTCAAAGTGATTTTTTCTTGTTGGTGGTTGAAAAGTGTTAAGAGTATAATAATTGAACTTAAACACTATATGTGCTTTTTAAAAAGTATGATGCATAATTCAAGTGGAAAAAAAGTTTAAGTTGGCACATATTGAGAAGGAATAAAATATATTCAAACATAGTCCATATAGACTTTGTCCATTCATCGTAGAGACTCTGTCCGAATGGCATAGAGTCAAATTTCTATAAATTTCCACAAATTAAAACTAGAAACCATAAATTTCTATAAATTACATGGATTTGTCGCCAATGCCCTATGCCAACATTTCCACCAATGCTAACGCCCACTAATTTGCCAACGATCGCCTACAATGTCTATAAAGTAACGGTGGAACGAAAGGACAGTCATATATAATGTATATTTCCGACTGAAAGATCTTTCGGCCGAACTATTTGCTACCGTAGAAAAAAATCGACTACTATTTTTATTACATGAAAGTCGATGATGTCATTCGTGCGTCGTTCGATTTGATGTGCAATGTTTCAACTCAAAAGTGTATGTTAAAAATTGATTCTAACAACTTTTCCGCCCCCATTCTCACGAAAGTGTTACCCACCTTCATGGTGTTACCTTGTTTCCCTTATGCTTTCTTTGATGCATCCATGTTCTTCAATTTCCTTTGACCATTCACCAATGTGAAACTTGTGGTGGAACTTTTAACCAACTTTATCCATGCACAAGTGGTTTCCTGAAATAATCCAAAATCTTATAATGGTCTCCGATAACTATCTTCATAATTCCAAAGCACCAATCCCTATTATAATTTTAAAGCACCAATTCTTGCTCATTTTTTACTCAACTCTATCTCCCATTTCTCTAAAAGGCATATTGCCTTTATCATTATGAAGTTTCCTTGATCTATTTAGGTTTTGCATTAAATTCAACTTTTGTTGCATTCAATAGTAGAGAAGGGTTGCATGTGAATTATTATTTCCTCCTATAACATGGATACATTCAAAACCATGGAGGTGATGCATGTGTCTTATTAAAAGGCACTCAAAATATGTAAGATTTTTTTTGTCAATATATTTGTAAACAATTTTTTAATTCTTGGAATTTAGGGTCATCTAATCAACTTAGTATATTGTAATTGATAGATTGTGAGGATATTTTCTTGGAGATAAATAATGACAATTGTGTTGATTTATATTATAAGTTTTCTTTAAGAATTTTTTTCTTGAAACTTATAAATGAATCAAATAAGAATGTGATATCTTCCATGGAGGAGGAAATACTTTATCTCAACCAAATATGCAATAAATGGGGGAAGCAATGGAGACATGTACAAGCTTGCACTCATAATCTAAAATGTCTAAGCTCTATTGGCAAGAATGAGAAGACTATCCAAATTACCAAATGTATTCATTTCCTTTCATATTGAAATAAAAGTAGATTTACAACTAAAATGAAAATTGGTTTTACTATTCATACAAAGTTTTAAAGCAAATCACCCTTGAAATATCAAGCACGGTACACTGTATTAATAGTAAATTAAACACTTTATAGCTCAAAACTCTATATTCAATTCAACACTCTATAACAAAAAAAAATTAGAGAATAAGAGCTATAAGTCTAACTATATTAAATAAGGGTTTGGGTACCTTCTTCATTTTGAAAATGAGTTTATGATCTTCCTTTGTGTTTTTGGTTGGGAACTAAATTTTCCACTTTAAATTCAACATTTTAGTTTGGTTTTGATTTCCTATAGAAATAATAAGTTGATTTGGTATTTGGCTTGAGAATGTTAATTAAAATTGTATCCATTCAACAATTGGGTTTTTTATATTTTTATTTAATAATATTTGCTAGAATAGTATAATGTGTATGAATTTGATAATTAAGAATATGTGTTTTTTATACTCATAAATTTAAATCTAAAAAAAAGTAATTTACATAGTAAATTAAATAGTTCAATTGTTATAAACATTTCTTTATCACACAAACAAGAGAATTTTGCATAAAAGATCTCTTATCCCATATATAAAAAATTCCATACATTAATTTAACATTATACTAAGATATGATCTTTTTATTTTAATTATAAAAAAAATAATAATAATAATTCCACTAAGATACGACTAAGATATGATTTTTTTTTATTTTAATAATAATAATAATAATAATAATCATTCCACTAAGATATGAACCTTTTATTTTAATTATAATAATAATAATTATTATTATTATTTTAATTTTATGTTAACTTTTAGTATCAATCTTCTAAATCTTTTATATGTTGATGACTAAATTTCTGTACATGGAAATTGAGTAGTAAAACTGTTCATCCATATCCAACATATAGGAACTTGCATGTCTGCACAACTGCTAATATTCACACACACATTGAATGTGCCTATCTGGACCGACGCATTTTTCTAACATGCTTTGGAATCACAGTTAGTGAGCACTGGTCATGATTGCACCACCTTTCCTCGTTTTTTATATCAACTCCTTAATTAAAATCGCAGGCTGCAATGTGCCACTGTTGCCCTCCACATTATTTAATTTGATCTGCAATGGAGTGGTATCACCTCTGAAACGATGAATTTTCATAATTGAACGCCAGACCTACAACTAAATTACATTCACACATGGGAATCCATGAGTCACTTCGATTTGTTTTTATCTTGTGCTTTAATGGAGATTCTACAAATTTGGTTAAATCCGCTCTTACATTACATTTTGTTTCTCTTGCATTATATTTTAAATACGGCAATTACTAGTCAAATGTACAAAGCGTCAAACTTACAAAGGTGTCAATTTTAAGTTTTATATTTTTTAATTTTTTATATAAATGTGAGTCCATCCAAGGGTATTTACTATTTAGTCACTTCTGGTTTTTAAACCAATCATAAAATATTTATTTGAATTATAAAATCTAAAAATATATAAATTTTAATTTAAAAAATCAATCTAATAAAAAATTAAATAAAATATTTTTATAAGATTATCAGTTTTTAATAAAAATACTCAAAAGTATTTGACCAACCTGTTGGATGGCTATATATCCTTGTAGGAGGCCCGTATAATAATAATAATATACATGATTAGAAGTTTTCATAAAAATTTCAAAGGTGTAATATTTCATTTGCTTAGGTGTAATATTTCATTTGCTTAGTTGTATATTGTTTAAAAGTTATATTTATGTCATTTATATTTGATTAAATTTATTTTTTAAATAATCTTATTAAAATCTTAATAAATTTATATATATTTTAATTTTGAATTTATTAATTGTAAAAGGAGATTAAATTTACTTTTAAATATTTGATTTATAGACATATGATAGATTGCAAATTATGGATCTAAATTTATGTTAATTTTTTTTTTACTAATGTTATTGCTCTCTCTATATTGTTAATGATTATACTAGCAATAACCATTTTATAAATTTGGTTGATTGATGTTATTTTCCATCTTTCCAAACAAATGGTTCCAATCACTTATACCAACAGGCCTAATGGTTAAGAACATGTGTTTCCTCTTAAGAGGTCACAAGTTCAAATCTAAAGGGGGGTAGGGTATGCATACCTCCGTAGACTTTACCAGTTCGGTATTGGTTGTTGCTAGTTGAGGATTGACATGCCTTGGAGATGACCATTAATGTATTAACTAATAATTACAAATATATAACAATAATATACTAATGTAGTATATTAATGTATATAAATTAATGGTTTATTAATGTATTAACATAATATATATATATATATATATATATATATATATATATATATATA
>ML809389.1:479288-500338 GCA_009831015.1 Picea engelmannii
ACATTATTTATATATATTTCCATTGAAACAAGACAGATCATGGCTATGACTAGGTACCTAATGTATAAGAACAAGTTAAACAACATGGAAGACAAGAGGTTATCTGATGCAGGAGCATCGCTCACTCATCAAGCGAGCCAGCGCGTGGAGCAGGGAAAGACAACTGGACAAGCCAACAAACTTCTTTTTGAATTTTACCTTGATATTTGTTGCGCTAAGCATTAATGAGTTAATGTAATGAAGCACACTTGTATTGTATTATAGAGAGGAAGGCATTTATTAGATTTAATGCTGGTAGATAGGAATTTATTGTAGATTTGATAGCTTCAGATTTCGAGAGGGCAAACGGAATATAGGCACCCTCCTTTGTACATTGTAACATTAGCATGGATCAAGCATTCTGAAGAGGAGAGCAAAGCAGAGAACTTGTGGAGAGTCCTCATGTAAAGATTGGATTAATAGAGAGAGCTTTTGATTCAATTTCATGGATGGTGTTGTTTTCTCTGTGTATGTTGCTTATGTTCTTGTGAATGTTTGCTTCCTTTGTATGCATTTTCTTTTGAATATGCTGTGCATGTGTTTTTAGGGATTTATTGAAGTCTGAAAGAGAGGAGAATGAGTTTCAATTGTTTCTTTGTCTGAGCCAGGAGATTCCTGCATAGAGTGCAGTCGAATTCATCCGCATAGAGTGCGTTGATGAGGCTCAGCAGTTAAACTCTTATTCTCGCTCACCCAGAAGTTGAATTGGGTTGACAGAGCCGTGCAGGAGAAGTGCAGGTTGAAGTTGAGATCTCAGCAGTTAGTCTGAGGAAAGGAAGACAGGGATTGGTGTTGACCGGAAGTGCACAAAGTCCAGAAGATCCAGCACGCAGAGAGTGATTGGACACCGAGCGCAAGGAGTGCGCCAACCTTCAGGTGAAGGAGTGGGAGAAATTAATCTCAGGAGGGATAGTTCCTTTCGTCAACATTGTGGGAACAGACCCAGGTGAGATTCGAACTAAGAGAAGCCTTGGAGCAGGAGAAATATCCAAGAATGAGAATCAACGGTCAGGGTTCGTAGGAGGAGAATCGCGAAATCCCGCTGACCTTTAGATTGAGGAGAAGTTGCGCAGGAGTTAGCCCGTACGCGCAGGGAGGACCAACGCCCATCGAGATTCGGCGTTCGACGTTTGGTGAGGTAAGAGTTTTGAACTCGTTGAAATCGCGAATAGCAATTTCCCGATTTAACGGGAGCCGTCGATCATCATAGGGATGCGTGTCATCAGACCCAGGAGATCGGGATTCGACGTTCGGGGTTTTCGACACCAAAGAAAACTTACATCGTGGATTCGCGATCCGTGAAATCCCGACGGTGACGTGGCAGTGTGGGACCACGAGGTTTAGTGGAGTCCAGGTGGCATTGTATCGGGAGATCAGCACATCGGTGTTCGGAGGTTTGAAGTTCAAAGTGTCGACATCGCAAATAGCGATATCCTGATAGGGAAATCCCCGATAAGTGGAAGCGTTGACCCGTTGACCCATCGGGGTTCGGGGTTTGGAGTTGCACGAGAACGTGCATACAGGTTCGCGATACTGCGAAACTTGATTTCCCAATAAGCGAAGGGGAGATCGTCAAAGGAGAGCTGTGGGTAGAAGGGAACTCTCGAGAGGAGTTGGAAGAGTTCTTTAACTCTTCGGCCTGTGTGAGAGAAGGTCCTGGTGGAAGAGGGTTGGACCGTGAGGGTCAAGCGGCCTTGCGTCAGAGTGGTATCAGAGCGGGTGTATCTTTGCTTCTGTAGCAGAGACAGGGATTCAACATGTCGCCCAGAAGAGAAAGGCAGTCGCCTGATCGAGAGGACATGGATGCCCGAAGAAGAGGTAGGCCGACAGGGAATCCAGAAATGGAACGACAGATATGAGATCTCAGGGTGAGACTCAAAGAGATGGAGACCACACAAAGGCGCGGAGTTGGCACTGGAGAGTTCAGTGATTCCGAGGTGGAAGAAGAAGCTGGACACGATGCAGAAGAGGTCTCAGCAGAGGATGCCTCAACCGAATGGTTGATTAGAGCTATCGCCAGGATGAGCTCAAAGACAAAGATGGACATTCCCGTCTATGAGGGAAGTCTAAATGCTGAAGAGTCGCTGGATTGGATCCGAGCACTCGACACCTACTTCGAATACGAGGATATCGAAGAGGACAAGAAGGTAAGGCACGCTGTTACTAAGTTGAAAGGACATGCAGCCTTATGGTGGGATGAGTTGCAGGCTGATAGGCGCTCCAAGGGAAAACAAAAAATTAAGAGTTGGGATAGGATGATCGCTAAAATGAAAGCGAAATTCATCCCCAGAGACTACCAGATCACTCTGTTCAGGCGTATGCAGAACCTAAGACAGAAGTTGATGACGGTGAAGGAGTACACCGAAGAATTTTATAGGCTCAATATCCGAGCAGGTCATCAGGAGAGTGATGATGAAAAGGTGTCAAGATACCTGAATGGGTTGAGGTATGACATTCAGGATGAGTTGAGCATGGTTACCATCCGAACAGTTGAGGATGCGTACCAGATGGCTCTAAAAGCCAAAGAAAAGATGAGCCAAAGGCAGGGACAGCGAGGGCAAGGCAGGAGTCATCCCAGAGGCAAGGCGGTTGCCCAAGAAAGAACTCAGAAGCCTAAGGAGGAGTGGAAGAAACCTCAGGGTAGGATGGAGAAAGGTGGATCCTCAGAACAAAGGCAGCAATATGCTGAGCCAAGGAGGTAGCAGACAGAGTAGGGTGGTGGATATGCTGACGTGAACACTTTTCCTCGTACCCGAGGTAGAGGAAGAGGCCGTGGAGGAGTCATCACATGTTTTACATGTGGAAAGGACAGACACAAAGCCGTTGATTGTCCAGATAGGAAGGAAGGCAGAGGAGAAGCTCACATCACAGAGGCGCAGAGGCGTGATGTTGAAGATGAAGACACCGGAAGTGGGAAATCACTGACGGTACACAAAGTTCTCTTGACACCTGAGAAAGAGGTGGAGGACACAACTCAGAGAACCAGACTGTTCAGAACGACTTGCAAGACCAAGGGCTGGAAATGCAAGGTCATAGTTGACAGCGGGAGCACCGATAATCTCATTTCGACCGAGATGGTGGAGAAACTGGAGCTGGAGACGAAAGATCACCCAAGTCCATATAAAGTGTCATGGCTGCAGAAAGGACACCAGGTATGTGCTACGAAAGAATGCTTGGTTGAATTTAAAATGGGTGAATATAAGGATAAGATTCTGTGTGATGTCATTTCCATGGATGTCTGTCATGTATTATTGGGTAGACCATGGCAGTATGACCGAAATGTTGTTCATGATGGGAGAATGAACACATACACCTTGGAAAAGTATGGGAAAACACACACATTACTTCCGATAAAAGATAAAGAAGTGAAGCCGGAAGTAACTAGCACAATACTTCTCATGAGTGGGAAAGAGCTTCTCACAGAGATGGAGAAGAACGAAGATCCACAATTCTTTGTTGTCAGGAAGCCAAGAATTGTCCTGACAAGCACGAGAGTGGACGACTTACCAGAGGAGATTCATGAACTGTTGGGAGAGTTCGCTGATATCATCATGGACGAACTACCTCGTTCGTTGCCACCGATGCGGAGTGTGAGTCACCATATTGACCTCATACCAGGAGCAAGTTTACCGAATAAGGTAGCGTACAGGTTGACACCTCAGGAGAACGAGGAAGTCAAAAGGCAGGTATAGGATCTGCTGGACAAAGGACTGGTGAGGGAAAGTCTCAGTCCGTGTGCTGTTCCGACAATACTAAGTCCGAAGAAGGATGGAGGCTGGAGAATGTGTACAGACTCCAGGGCTATAAATAAAATCACCATCAGGTACAGATTTCCACTGCCGAGAATGGATGAATTGATGGATTTCCTAAGCGGGGCAAGTTATTTTTCGAAGATTGATCTCAAGAGCGGATATCACCAGATACAGATGAGAGGGGGAGATGAATGGAAGACATCATTCAAGACAAACGAGGGTTTGTATGAATGGCTGGTCATGTCGTTTGGTTTGACAAACGCGTCGAGCACATTTATGAGGCTGATGAATGAAGTCCTGAGGGAATTCATTGGCAAATTTGTGGTCGTGTATCTGGACGACATATTGATTTTCAGCAAGACCAGGGCTGAACACTTGAGGCATTTAGCCATTGTGATGAGAAGACTACAGCAGGAGAAGCTGCTGATCAATTTGAAGAAATGCTCGTTCTTGTAGACATAACTCATTTATTTGGGTTTTGTAATCTCGGCGAATGAATTGAAGATGGATCCCGAGAAGGTGGAAGTGATCAGGAATTGGTCATCACCGAGGAACGTTTTTGAGGTAAGGAGTTTCCATGGACTTGCTATTTTCTACAGGAAATTCATTCGGAATTTCAGTGGAATTAGCGTAGTGATGATGGATACAGTAAAGAAGCGACATAAAGTTTTTCATTGGACAGCAGAGGCTGAGAGGAGCTTCAATCTGTTGAAGCAAAAGAACACAGAGCAACCAGTGTTGGTGTTGCCTGACTTTCAGAAAACGTTTCAAGTGAAATGTAATGCCGGTGGGTATGCTGTTGGAGGGGTCTTGAGTCAGGATGATAGACCTGTTGCATATTACAGCGAGAAACTGGATGATGCAAAGCTGAAATACTCCACATATGATAAAGAGTTTTACGCCATCATACAGGCATTGAAGAAGTGGAGACATTACTTGATACCCAAGGAGTTCATTTTGTACAGCGATAGTCATGCGTTGCAGTTTGTAAGTCAACAGGAGAAGTTGAACCAGAAGCATGCAAAATGGGTAGAGTACATGCAAAACTTTACGTTTGTAATAAAGCACATTTCAGGAACTGCTAACAAAGTGGTTGATGCTTTGAGCAGGAAATGTTTATTGCTACAGGAGTTCAAAGTTACGACCTTGGGTTTTGAAAACCTTAAGGACATGTATGCCGAAGATCCAGATTTCGGAGAAGCATACGAGGTAGCAGAGAACCCAGTTCTCAGAGATCGGAGCCCATGGATAGATTTCATGATCCAGGGGGGATTACTGTTTTGGGGCAATCAACTGTGCATTCCGAATTGCTCCGTGAGGGAGAATTTGGTGAGAGAAAATCACAGCGGCGGATTAGCAGGTCACTTTGGACATGATAAAACATTCGCAAAGCTGAGTGAATCATATTATTGGCTGGGGATTTGAGCAGATGTTAAACGATTTGTTGACAAATGCAGGATATGTCAACACGCGAAGGGATGAAAGAAAAACACAGGTTTTTATCAACCATTACCCATACCTGAGAGTCCATGGGAGGCGATCAGTATGGATTTTGTTTTGGGTTTGCCGAGGATGCAGAGAGGAGTTGATTCCATCTTTGTGGTGGTGGACAGGTTTTCGAAAATGACACATTTTATCCCGTGTCATAAGACTAGCGATATGACACACATCGCAAATTTATTTTTTAAAGAGGTTGTTAGATTGCATGTGTTGCCGAGAAGCATAGTCTCGGACAGGGATACAAAATTCATAGGTCATTTTTGGAGGACGCTATGGAAGAAGCTGGGAACTAATTTGGCTTTTAGTTCGGCTTATCATCCGCAGACGAATGGCCAAACAGAGGTGGTGAACAGAAGTCTGGGGGAATCTATTGAGGAGCTTGGTGACAGAGCACCATAGCAGTTGGGACCAGATATTACCACAGGCAGAGTTCGCATACAATGACTCTGTGAATCGAAGTACAGGTAAGAGCCCATTCCAGATTTTGTATGGGACACAGCCGAGGGGAGTTTCTGAACTCAGGGAGTCAGGACAGGATGAAACTAGCAGTGCTCGTGCTGAAGAATTCGTTGAAACGATGCAGAAACTTCACACGCAGGTGAAGCAGCGACTGATGGATGCAAATCAAGAGTATAAGCGCAAAGCCGATCAACGGAAGAGACAACTTCAGTTTGAAGTTGGGGACATGGTTCTGGTGCACTTAAGGAAATAAAGGTTCCCAAGGGGAACATATAACAAGCTCAATATGAAGAAGATTGGACCATGCAGAATCCTGAAGAAGTTTAGAGAGAATGCATATGAAATTGAGTTTCCAGAGGGCATCGAGATATCTCCGATTTTTAATATTTCGGATTTATACCCATACAGGGCTGGAGAAGCAGATGCTGGAACTGAGGAACCAATGGTCCAGTGGCAGAAACAATTACCAGTTGCACAGAAACTGCAGATGGAGTGCATACTGGATAAGCGAGTAGGCAGGAAGACTAGGCGGAAGCAGTATTTTGAGTACCTGGTGAAATGGAAGAATCACCCAGTGGAGGATGCCAAGTGAGAGACAGAAGCAGTGATACATAAACAAGGGCAGACTGTGCAGGAGCTCATGGACAGGATCCCATGAAATCTTTCGAGCCGAGGAGTATGATGCAGGAGCATCGCTCACTCATCAAGTGAGCCAGCGCGTGGAGTAGGGAAAGACAGCTGGACAAGACATCAAACTTCTTTTTGAATTTTACCTTGATATTTGTTGCGCCAAGCATTAATGAGTTAATGTAATGAAGCACACTTGTATTGTATTATAGAGAGGAAGGCATTTATTAGATTTAATGCTGGTAGATAGGAATTTATTGTAGATTTGATAGCTTTAGATTTCGAGAGGGCAAACAGAATATAGGCACCCTTCTTTGTACATTGTAACATTAGCGTGGATCAAGCATTCTGAAGAGGAGAGCAAAGCAGAGAACTTGTGGAGAGCCCTCATGTACAGATTGGATTAATAGAGAGAGCTTTTGATTCAATTTCATGGATGGTGTTGTTTTCTCTATGTATGTTGCTTATGTGCTTGTGAATGTTTGCTTCCTTTGTATGCATTTGCTTTCGAATATGCTGTGCATGTGTTTTTAGGGATTTATTGAAGTCTGAAAGAGAGGAGAATGAGTTTCAATTGTTTCTCTGTCTGAGCCAGGAGATTCCTGCATAGAGTGCAGTCGAATTCATCCGCATAGAGTGGGTTGATGAGGCTCAGCAGTTAAACTCTTATTCTCGCTCACCCAGAAGTTGAATTGGGTTGACAGAGCCGTGCAGGAGAAGTGCAGGTTGAAGTTGAGATCTCAGCAGTTAGTCTAAGGAAAGGAAGACAGGGATTGGTGTTGACCGGAAGTGCACAGAGTCCAAAAGATCCAACACGCAGAGAGTGATTAGACACCGAGCGCAAGGAGTGCGCCAACCTTCAGGTGAAGGAGTGGGAGAAATTAAGCTCAGGAGGGATAGTTCCTTTCGTCAACATTGTGGGAACAGACCCAGGTGAGATTCGAACTAAGAGAAGCCTTGGAGCAGGAGAAATCTCCAGGAAGAAGAATCAACGGTCAGGGTTCATAGGAGGAGAATCGTGAAATCCCACTGAACTTTAGATCGAGGAGAAGTTGCACAGGAGTTAGCCCGTATGCGCAGGGAGGACCAACGCCCATCGGGATTCGACGTTCGACGTTTGGCGAGGTAAGAGTTTTTAACTCGTTGAAATCGCGAATAGAGATTTCTCGATTTAACGGGAGCCGTCGATCATCATAGGGATGCGTGGCATCAGACCCAGGAGATCGGGATTCGACGTTTGGGGTTTTCGACACCAAAGAAAACTTACATCGTAGATTCGCGATCCGCGAAATCCCGACGGTGACGTGGCAGTGTGGGACCACGAGGTTTAGTGGAGTCCAGGTGGCATTGTATCGGGAGATCGACACATCGGTGTTCGGAGGTTTGAAGTTCAAAGTGTCGACATCGCAAATAGCGATATCCCGATAGGGAAATCCCCTATAAGTGGAAGCGTTGACCCATTGACCCATCAGGGTTCGGGGTTTGGAGTTGCACGAGAACGTGCATACAGGTTCGTGATACCGCGAAACCCGATTTCTCGATAAGCAAAGGGGAGATCGCCGAAGGAGAGCAGTGGGTAGAAGGGAACTCCCGAGAGGAGTTGGAAGAGTTCTTTAACTCTTCGGCCTATGTGAGAGAAGGTCCTGGTGGAAGCGGGTCGGACCGTGAGGGTCAAGCGACCTTGTGTCACTATCTAAAATTTCTTCAAAATCAAGTCATAACCACCATCGACTCAAGCGAGGATGACATAAAGACGCCCAGTCTTGGATAAACTATTGGGGAATCATGGAAGAAATCATTTTGCAGAATAAAGATGCTATTAAAAAAAATGTCAAATAAAAATTTAAGGAAAAAATATGGTGTGATAAAGAGTTAGAGGAAAAAAGAAAATTAAGGTATTATAAAGATTGTAAATTCTAACCTTGTACAATATCTACTGCAAACTGATATTCAGAAAAGAACAGAAAATATACAATGGAAAATACAAACATTACACAGAGATTTTTCGCCTGGAAACCCAAACCAGGAAAACCAGCATATATTATATTGATACACATTGTGTTACATTGTTTACAATACAATATACATATAGGAGCTAGCGGCATCCAAAACCCTAACCCAATGACCTGGATTAGTCCAAAACCCTAATTCCTTAACCGAAAATAGAAAACCATCGGCAAAAACCATGTGCCGAAAACCACCTAATATCATGTGGTCCCAGAAATATGTCGGCCCGAAACCGGCGAAAATATGTCGGCCCAAAAAAAAAATTTCGGGGGTGCTGCCCCCGAACCCTCGTGTGGGGGGCTCCGCCCCCCTGCACCCCCCAAGGGGGGGCCTAGAGGCCCCCCCTCTTACCTCCCTGCGCGCCCGACGCAAGCGCTCAGACACTACTACTCGTGCAAAGAATATAACACATACCCAACAAAGATGTAATCAACCCTAATCTAGAAGATCAAAATTATCTATCTGTTTTGCCAAGTGTAAAGAAGAGAATAAGCATTGCTAAGATAAGAACAAATTATCATGAGCTCCATAGTGAAACTGAGCATTGATCAATTCCTAAAACACCATGGGATGAAAGAGTGTGTCACCTTTGTGACACTAAGAAGTTTGAAGATGAAAATCACTTTCTCTTAGATTGTCGAGCCTATACCCATATTAGATCTCATTTTCAAAATATTGATCACACTACCAACCTTCCTAACCTCTTAACTCAACAAAAGTATGGTGATCTTGGAAAGCTTCTTTTAATGCTTTTTGAGCACATAAACAAAATTCTAAAGAATCACAAGTAATCACTTACCATCTTAAGGTCCGATAGACCAATTAGGTCTCAGTGGACGTTAATCATTATCATCATCAATAATGTACAAATTAAAGTATTAATTTACAGTTAATGTAACATATTACTTGATTCATACATTATTAATGTAATGTATTAATTACATAATACATTAATACATTATTAGTTTATATATTGCTAAAATATTATAATAATAATAATCTATTTTTAAGGTCACGGCCAAGCCACACCAAATTGGTGTATGAGACCCCCTTGTTTGTGGGACAAGGGACCCCCCTTTGCCCAACGATTTGACTGGTAAAGTCTAAGGAGGTATACATACCATACCCCCTCTGAATTTGAACTTGTGACCTCTTAAATTAATATATTAATAAATACACTAATAAATTAATATATTGATAAATACATTACTATTAATACACTAATAAAGTAATAATACATTATTACATTGTTGTAAGAGTGTAATGTATAAATTGAAGTACCAATAAATTAATGTATAAAGTAGCATATTAAAGTATTAATACATTAATAATGTATTAATACATCAAACTATAAACTGATTTATAGGCTAATGTATTAATAATGTAATGTAACATTAATGATATATTAATATAAGGTATAAATTAAAGTATTAATTTACAATAATGTATAAAGTAAAGTAATAATTAATTAATGTATTAATAATGTGATGTATTAATTAATTTATACATTAATACAATACTAAATTATCAATACAATAATAAAGTAATATATCAATAATATATCAAATACATCAATAAATACATTATTAAAATATTAATACACTAATAAAATAATACATTAATAAAGTAGTAATACATTGAATTTTTCATGTATTTAGTAAACTATAATTAAAATAGTAATGCATTAACAATATATTATTGTAATGTATAAATTAAATAATTAATACACTTTAATACATAATATAACATATTAAAGTATTGATACATTATTAAGTAATACATTAATAAAGTAATATATTAGTAATATATTAATAAATGCATTTATTGAAAATTACTATGATTGACCATGATCATGGTTTCTTATGGTCATGATTATGAATGACATTGATACATTAAAGTATACTAATATGTATTAATTTAATTAATTAATACATTAATACATTTTTAATAAATACATTACTAAAGTCTTAATATAGTAAGATATTAATAAAGTATTAATACAAAAATAAAATATAATACATTAATAAAGTAGTAAGACATTAACAAAGCATTAATACATTATTACATTAATATAATTTATAAATTAAAATACAAGTTAATATTAATGTATAATGTAACTATTAATTAATTGATACATTAATAATGTAATGTATTAATTAATTAATACATTAATGTATTATGTACCATATTAAAGTACTAATATATTAATAGCCCGATTTATTAAATAATTAATACATTTATAGTTTGTTAAAGTATTAATACACTAATAAAAGTAAAAGTAATGCATAAATAATACATTATTAAAGTATTAAAACATAATTTTATTGAACATGACTATAATTCACGATGATCATGGTTTTTTATGATTGTGACTATAAATAAAACTATACATTAAAATACATTAAATGTATTAATTTAACTTATTAATACATTAATACTTTTTTAATAAACACATTACTAAAGTATTAATACATCAAGAAATTAATAAAGTATGAATACACAAATAAAATAATACATTAATAAAGTAGTAAGACATTAATAAAACACTAACATATTATTACATTAATATAAGTATAAATCAATATATAATGTAACTATTAAAATACTAATACATTAATAATGTACTTTATTGATTAATTAATATATTATTACATTATTTAAGTATTAATACACTAATAAAATAATGCATAAATAATACATTATTAAATCAATAATACATTAATAAATATGTTCTTAATAATGTATTTATTAATATTATTAATACACTAAAACATTGCTATTAAGCCATTAATATTGATATTAACAAATTAATATTAAAGAATTAATACCTTAAAACATTACAAACCTATTAATACTTTAATAATACATTATTAAAGTACTAATACCTTAATAAACACATTACTAAAGTAGTAATACATTAATAATACAGTATTAAAGTATTAATACATTAATTTAGTATGCTTGATTATGGTTGACCATGCCCATGGTTAAACTTTGGTAGAACTTGGTTGACTTTTGGAAGGAAAGGTTCACTATGGTTGACATGGTTAATTGTAGTTGACCTTGGATTACCATGATCATGGTTAACTTCCGTAGACCTTCAGCATGGTTGACAATGGTTAACCATGTTTGACAGTTATTGTCCATAGGTGACCATGGTTGGCCATGACCATGGCTAACTAACACTACCAGTGACATTCAAATAGCAACAATTGGAATTGTTTGTCACATTATCATGACAGGATATTTGTGTAACATTGTGACAACAAGGCTATGTTGATGACATTGTGATGATGAGGCTTTGTTCACCATATTGCGACAATATGATTATTTTTGTCACATTGCGACAATATGGTTATATTCGTCACATGAAAATATTTTTATGTTCATCACATCATGACAATATGGTTATGGCCAGTCATGTTCGTCACATTGCGACAATATGGTTATGTTTGTGACATTGCGACAACATGGTTATGGCCAGTCATGTTCGTCACACTACAAAAATATGTTTATGTTCATCACATTGCGACAGTATGGTTATGGCCAGTCATGTTCATCACACTGCGACACTATGGTTATGTTCATCACATTGCAACAATATGTTTATGGCCAACCATGTTCGTCACATTCTGACAATATGGTTATGGCCAACGATGGTCATGTATGGACAACAACTTTCAAACATGGTTAACCATTGTCAACCATGGTCAACCACATTCAACCATGGTCATGGTCAACCAAGGTTAACCATAGTTATGTTTGTCACATTCTGACAATATGATTATGTTCGTCAAATTGTATGGTCATCGTATAAAGATATCTTCGTCACATTGTGACAATATGGTTATGTTTGTCACATTATGATGACAGGGCTATATTTGTCACATTGCAAGGACATGATATTTGCACCACATTATGAGGACTGGATATTTGTGTCACATTGCAACGACATGGCTTTGTTCATAACATTGCAACAATAGGATATTGTTTGTCACATATTAATGATGACCATGATAGTGCGACGATGGGGCTTTGTTCATCACATTGTCATGACATGTTTAAGTAAAAGTGGCTATGTGACGAACATAAATGTCGTATGTTCATCATATTTCGTATGGATATGTGATGAACATAAATGTCCTATGTTCATCATATTGCGACAGCAGTACATTTATTGCGATGGCGAGGCTATGTTCAGATCACAGGACATTGTTTGTGACCTTATGATGACATGATATTTGCATAGCATTGCAATGAAGAATTTATGTTCATCACATTGATAACAAATCATCTACTTGATTTATAATTGTATTAATTAATTTATACATTAATATATTATTAATTAACACATTGCTAAAGTATCAATACAATCATAAAGTAATACATTAATAATATATTAAATGTACATCAATAAATACATTAATAAATACATCACTATAGTATTAATACACTAATAAAGTAATACATTAATCAAGTATGTAACATCCCGCTCTGGCGCACTGAGAAAACTTATTCTTTGAGGACACTTGCTCGCAAGTGATCTAGACTTATATGATCTGATAAAACACTTATCCTTGATTATGATGTGTTATGATAGATGACATGATGTTTTACTGCTTTGACGTAGACAGGTGCCATTGACTCAGTTTTATTGAGTATGCAGGGTTTTGGGCCTTGAGGATGCAGAGGCATCGGTGGAACCCTTGGACTCCAGATTGAGTCAGGGAGTGCGTTGTTTGGGTTGATTTATTTACTGTGATATTTCATTGATTTGATGACATGATGTTGACATCTTTTGACACGATTGTTGATGATGCAGGCTGACGATAGCTTGCCGACGAGAATCACATATGGAGTAAAGGGGTCACACATGATTTCCAAAGAGGTTGAGGGAGAGGTGTGGACAACACCCCTGCCACAGCCTACTAACACTCCCGCCATGGCTCGAACTGTAGGTTAACGATTACCTAGTTCGAGAGGATCCATGATGCCATGAGGGAAGACTGCGACAGTCGCTCATGATGATTCTAAGGGGCGTGCAATAAGGCGGGGGCCTTATTCCTTAGAGCCCTTAGTCTCCCACAAGTTCACCTGGCGGAGTGTTGACTCTAGGGGTTATAGATTTCTACCAATCAGTCAAGTTGGCGAGTGGCACCCTTGGAGCATGTGGTGCATCCTAAAGGGCACGTTGCGCAAAAGAAACATAAGTTGGCGAGTGGCACCCTTGGAGCACGTGGTGCATCCTGAAGGGCACGTCGCGCAAAAGAACCACAAGAAGTGAGTGGCACCCTTGGAGCACGTAGTGCGTCCTGAAGGGCACATCGCGTTAATGATGATGAAGAAATGAACCTAGATGGCCCTAAGACATTAACGCCTTAAGAAATCCTTAAACAACTTCCCTAACCAAGTGTCACCCAGTTCAGAATCTAAGTCCTAAGTCTAAGACTTTTCTAGGGTAAAAAATTATTCTAACCTTAAGAAAAGACCCTAGAATAAAAAATAACAATTCAAACAAAAACCCACTTAAGTAATAGTTAGGTCTTCATAAAATTCTTGGGGTAAATGACGAGAGTAAGAATTAAATTAAAACTAATGGTTTTAAAATTTTGCAAAGAAGAAATTATTTCCTAACTTGTGAAAGAACAAAAGATATTAAATAAATAATAAATGGTAAAGATTTAATAACGCACCTACCATTTTGGCCTTTAAATAAAAGGGGAAAGAAGGGAATAATAAGAATTAAGAAACTAAGTAATGGAGGAAACTTAATAAAGGAAAGATGAGAACTTATGGTAAAAAACAAGGTCAACATAGTAAGGAATCTGCAATTAAGAACCTGCTAAGATGAGCTAATTTAGTAACATCTTTTTTTAGGAAAGTATTTAAATCATTTAAGGGGATCTAGGAACACCTAGGAGTAAATTTAGGAGCAACTCTAGGTGGGTGAGGGATTTGAGACATTTAATAAATTTAAAGAAAATATTTATTGGAGAAAAGAGGGGGATGGATGACACTTGTGCGATGGAGAATACTTAGAATATTTTATTGAAAGTTAATTTAAAATGTGAATTAGGAAAGTTAGTGGGTCTCAAAAAAAAAAACTCTATAAAAGAAAGGGAAGATGAGGAAGAAGGGGATCGGCTGTTAGCGTAACGTTACGCTGCCGGATTTGTGACTTGACTGATTTCTTGTGAGGAGTTGGGATTTTCCATCTTGGATAGGAGTGGTAGCTCAGCCTTGCGAGGTGAGCTGGGAAGCTAGATCTACCATCTGGATAGTGTGTGGCCCCTTTGCGGCTCAGGGGGCAAGGGGGAAGCAGAGTACCCCTAGCGATTGGTTGGGAGGTACCGGTGTAGTCTCGACAGTCGATGAGGGGAGAGGCATAGAGAAAGAGTGGTATGGAGCACGCGGTCATCGTTCGAGGCGAGAGTTAAGGCAATGGTATGTTTTTCATTTTGCATGATAGAAGGTATTAGGACCTTGACCCTCTCTTATTGTTATCCTCATTTTTGTATTGGTATTATGAGATGAAAAATACTTAACTTCAATCTGCTTGGATACTCGTTGGATCGATTGGTTTTCTTTCCTTGTTCTTCGACGATTGCCGTTGTGTTACAGTTATAAAATAATTCTCCTTAATCTGTTGTTGCATGTCGGTTGGAACAATGAGGTTTTATGGCTGTGTGTATATATGACTGGGGCGTTTTTACCCTTGCCGTGGGCATTTTGTTTTTTACATTTCCAGGGGCGTTTTAATTAGTGCTGGCGTCTTCCTTATTGACTGTGGGGGGGGCGATTGATTCTATTGGGCGATTTCATTCTCTGTGGGTGTTTTTATTTTCCCTGTGGGCGATTTCATTCTCTGTGGGCGTTTTTATTTTCTCTGTAGGCGAATTGGGAGAAGGACCATCGAACTAACCTGTGTTTTCTTTTTAAACTCAGCGAATCACACATAAAATTTTCTGCGTTGTTGGGGATTGTAAATCCTGCATTTTATCTCTTTGCCCAACGAATTTTTATTAATTCCTCTGCGTTGATCCGGGGAGTTATAAACCCTGCAATTTTTATTTCCATGGCTCAACGATTTTCTTTACTCTCTGCATTTATTCATCATTCAAAATTCAGTTGAATGTTGGGTCATTTCCATTTCCTTTAAATCTAAGCATTGGAATTATGTAAGGGAGCGTAGATCACTGCCATTAACTCGAAATGTGAGTTGAATGTTTGGTCCCTGCCATTTATTTATTCAAATCTGAGCCTTGAAATAAGTAAATAAGCATAGAACACTGCCATTAATTCGAATTACTTGGCTAGAATGCTTGGGTCACTGCTGTCTATTTAATGCGATTCTGAGCGGGAATAAATATTCACAGAAGCGCAGAGAACTTCCCTTCGAATTTGTGAGACCACGGTGCTGGGATTTTGGGTCTGGTCGTTGCCCTTCGATGGCAGTCTTCAGGATAGAACATCGCCCTTCCTTGTGTGTCACTACAATCCCTTACCATTGCCATGTCCTTAGTCTTTTTGGGTTACCCAACTTTACCTAGCGCCAGAAGTCTTCACACCCTTAGTGATTCAGATAGGGAGTTTCATTTTCCCTTCTAAATAGAATATGCACATTGCAAGTTTAGTTACACGATTTTCTTTACCATTGAGGGAATCATGCATGTGCCAATTCGAGTGAAACTATCACCACCTAACTTGCATTTTTATGTTCTTCCATCAAATTACTCCAGGTTTAATTTCTACTAAAATTTATTACTTTTCACCTTAGAACTTGAGTGGTAAAATATCTATTTATTCCAACCTTCTGACCTTGAACTGGTGTCATTTAAATGTTGAATGGGATTGATTCTTTATATYTTTACTTCTCCACTATTTTTAGATGTATGCAYGRGATGATATAATTTTTAGGTTAAGGACAATAATTGTTTTTGATGGATGATTTATACCTTTTAGTTGTGCGTAAGAATTTCCTCGTCCATTTATGGTACTAGAACAAAAGTGGGTATTATATGTAGGTGTTGAGGAATTCATATAGGAGAGAGTGATAGTACTAAATACAAAAGTGTAAATGCTAAAATGTGTAAGAATTTACAAGGGATTGGATTATGTATTTCCTTATTCCTGCACCATTAAATAAAGTTGACATATTGATTGTATAAATTGCTTAGATTACTCGCGCGCATACATATTTATTGTTGAATGATTTTTGATGGACCTTAGTCTTCTGCTCATTTGGAATGTAATGTAAGGAATGTTGTACTAGATGATAGCCTTCTTGCGTGCTTTAAATTATGATGTAATGAGAGTGCTTGATGTAGACATTAGACATCTTGCACAAAATAAATTATATTTGTAATGTATGTTTATCTAACACTTCTTACTTGTGCCACTAAAATTGCTAATGAATGATGGATTAATGAATAGAATGCTCGCACACCTTTCAATAATGTGATATATGACTGATTTAGTGACTAGTTTATCTTACGCCTTTACTTAAGTTGACATGTGATTGTTCTAGAATTGTTACTTTCACGCCCGACGAATATTTAAACGTGGATGTTTGATTGATAAAAATACTGATTACTGTTGCGCTATGATTATAGATGTATAGGATTGATGGATCCCAATGTTTACTAGCATTATAGATTTATCAATGATTATTGGATTAACAACCCTTGCACCATGTACACAGAGTGAATGTTTTAATGCACCAATAAATATTGATGATGATGGATTGATTTAGAGCTATATTATTACTGCATGGTTAATTAAAGTTAATGTATGATGGTTAATAGTAAAAATTACTCTCACCCTTGGTTAAATGGAATGTGGTTTATAGAACGAATCTTAGTTAATCATTGATGTTGGTAGTTTTAGCATTTTTTGGTATTGATGGTGTTGGGCGGGATGTAGACACCTCCATGTTCCTCAGAACAGTCGCCAGCCCTGAGACCTTAAATGGTTAAAATCGATGGGAACCTGGGCTTCAGCGTTTCTTATGTGTCTTGGAGGTCCTAACCATTGCAGGGTAGGATGGAGGGGTAGTGAGTTTTACTTATTGTTGATTGATGTTTTAGTTGCAAGGTTATTATAACATAAGATGTGAGGTTGTTAAGAAAATGTTATGGTAATTTTATGGTATATGTAACATATAGGATGTATTGAGATTGTTAATTAATTTAAGGGTTAGTACTATAATTGGAATTGTCCAAACTCTTAGTTGTATGATATCAGACTCTTCGATTGATAAAGCTAGTCGCTCAGTATATAAGTTTGTGTGTGTGATTAATTTTTGTGTAAAGAATCCAGTGTCATATCAAGAGTCTCGGGCCCTTTAAAGGCAGGGTTTCCACTCTTGCGACACACCTGACAGAGATTACTAGTTTCTGCCTGAGCAGTCGACCAGGAGCCTATCTGACCTTCTCTCTCTCCAGAGCAGAGAACTAAGATTAAATTCCTTGCTTTCCTGTGCAGAAATAGTAAAATATACTACTATGGATTCTTCCATCTGTGTTCGCACTGTACATAACACAATATGTCGTGTAATGCTTGAGTTACTTGTTGTGCACCTTATGTCTTCTTGTTGTGATCATCGTGGTTGTGTCTTGTTAGTCGTCGGGTGGCGACGTAGAGTCGAATGTATCTATTTCCTTTGTACACGCGCGCACACACCTGTAACAAAAAAAATAAATTGCACTTGTTATAAGAGGATTGTCGTGACGAACGGGAGGTGCGTTACAAAGTAGTAATACATTTAATTTAATGTATTCAATAAAACATTATTAAAGTATTAATACATTAACGATTCATTATTACATTACTGTAATGTGTAAATTAAAGCATTAATACACTAATGCATAATTTAACATATTAATGTATTAATACATTAATGCATTATTAAGTAATACATTGTTAAAGTACATTAATACATATGTATTAATTATTTAAAACATTAATGTATAATGTAAAATATTAAAGTACTAATACATTAACAATGTAATTTATTAATTATTTAATTGTGGTTGACCTTGGTTACCATGATCAGGGTTAACTTTCATAGACATTTAACATGGTTGACAATGGTTAACCATGTTTGATAGTTTTTTCCCATAGGTGACCATGGTTGGCCATGACCATGGTTGACCAAGACTACGAGTGACATTCAAATAGCGACATTTGGAATTGTTTGTCATATTATGATGACAATATATTTGTGTAACACTGCAATGACGAGGTTATGTTGATGACATTGTGATGACAAGGCTATGTTCACCATATTGTGAGATTATGGTTATTTTTGTCACATTGCAAGGGAGGGGCTAAGTTCATCAGATTACAATGACAGTATATTTGTGTCACACTATGATGACAAGATATTTGCATCACATTGTGACGATAGGGCTATGTTCATTACATTACGACAATAGTATCTTGTTTGTCACATATTGATGATGATAGGGATATTGTGACGACGGGTCTATGTTCACTACATTGTAATGACTTGACATTTAAGTAAAAAGTGGTTATGTGGTTAAAAAGTGGTTATGTGATTATATGAAAACACTTTTAATCATCTGTGAGAAAGATGTTTCGAAATAATGAAGGAAATAACAATAGGTATTGAGTTCAAAGGCTTACTTTGCTATGGCATATACATGGAATTTTACTATTCACAACTATCCATGACATTTTACTATTGAATGGTTGTGAAGAGAGTTGAGGTACAATATGGATAGGGTTCTCCAAGGGATACCAATAAGATTCACATCTCTTCTCCGCTGGAGCCCACAAACCATGGCTAAAGTCTAGTGTTTTCTGCATCATAAAACTCACTTGAAGGTTCAAGATGGACATTTACAATATAATTATGTAATTTAGTAGTGGAGAGAATACGATACCTTCATAGTATAGGAATTATATTGAAAACCCTAACACTCACTGTAATCCTAAGGTGAAAACATTAAAAAAATTTACAAACTTCATGGAAGGTACTCCTCCATCTTTACCTTCTAGAAGAATGATATCCGATTCCATTTTCTTCTCGGCCTTGGAGATCAATGGTAATCTATCCACCTTCCTACAAAATGACCTCAAATTCCACTTGCTCATCGGCCTTGGCTACATGATAACCTGCACAGATAAAGCATACAAATTTTGGCACGAAGAGAGATATAGAAGTTGTGGGGTTAAAGAATAAAATTGTGGTTAATTGAAATGTTGGCACAGATCACGGCATGGAATGCATGCTTCACATGCCATATTAGTTGAAACCTAGGGCATGCTTAATTGAAATGCCACTGCCATGGTTAATTGAAACCTCTAGGATGTCACACAACCACCCACGAACAAAAATGCCTGGTTGATTGAAAGGATGACATGATTGCACAATTAATTGAAATCCAAAATTACAAATGTAGAGGCAGATCATGGCATGCTTCAGGATGCCACATGCACCCACAAGGATATATTTAAATGATACTTATTTGTGAAATTCATAGAAACTTGGTAAAACATTGATGGAGCCTAGTAAATAACCTAAAAAAGAAATAAAAAATGTAGAGGTGGATCGTGGAATGCTTCAGGAGGCCACACAAACTCATGGGGATATATTTGAATGATATTTTTATGTGAAATAGATGGAAACTTCGTAAAACATTGATGACGCCTAGTTAAAAACCTTAAAAAGAAATCATAGTGAAACATATAAATTTAAGGAAAGTAATAAAATCTATAAACAATCATTGCTACTTTAATCAGCTTAATCATCCTCTCTAATGATAAACATACATCTTTTGTCATGTAAGGAAGTTAATTCTTCAAATCAGAGTCTTTCATTTATTGTGATGACTAAGAATATTCTGGGTAAATGAAATCATGGCCATTAAATGTCTATGTGTGACTAAAAGACCATTAATTCTAGCCACTTCCAATAGGTGTACACCTATCAACGTAATAAATTATTATCATTCTTTTATATCAATTTTGAATTATTGAATTTTAATAAAATTTACAAGAAATTAATTGATTTGTTTTAACAAATTTTTTTTTTTAATTGACAAGTTGGAGAGAAACTTTTCCAACTCTTTTTTGGGTCTTCATGAGTTAATAACTTATGAAAATCAATGGTATTACAAATTTTGTGACACTCAAATATAGTATGAGAATAAGTAAGGCATTCTAGCATAAGGTGTTTTTCATTAGGGTAATTGATTTTCATGTGTTCCATTACTTGCTTCCTCAAGAGGATTCATTAGGATACCAAGAACCTCATTTGAAGTGGCTAAGTAGTCTTTTACATTAGGAACTGTTATCACTGAAATTTCGTCCGCGCAGGGCGACAAGAACTCCGCATCATCAACACAGAAAAACAGTCGTTCATGGCACAAGGATTAACTCCACAGCACAGCAAAAGGGTCAAAACTATGCAAAAATGGCCAAAAAATTAAAAAGCGCGATGCACCCACAAGGCGCACGCGCGCACGCGCAACATCTTCATATTTTGGGCGCATATGCACGGCTGTGGGGTGCCAAACCCGCGCGCCTGCCAAATGGCGCATTTATGAAGCTGGTCGGCCTCCCAACCACTAATGGATCGGCTCCCAAGTCGATTTGACATCAAATCCGAGCTCAATCTGCGTGGGGAGGCTGGTCAAAGAC
>ML809389.1:507146-522734 GCA_009831015.1 Picea engelmannii
CTTCTATGTATTTTCCTTATCCACTTATGAGATGAAATAAGCCTTTCCCATCTCTATAACAAGTCTACAAATTGTTAGCAGTACTAAGTCATCCTCTTGGTATTCTTTTGGTTCTCTGTAGTAGAACCTCTCTTGAGCACTCTATAAGAGAAACTCTTCTTTTCAAGAACAAACTAGCTCTCTCAATCCTCTGCCTCCATCCATAATTTCGGAAATCAAATACAGTGATAGGTATCCAATTTTTTCCTCCAATAAGCATTTCAAGCTTTGTTGGTTATATCATGCAATATCCTCTTTAGTATGCAACATAATTAATTCATAACCAGAATCATTAAAACATCAACAATACTTGCAAGATCTATTCATGATATTGTCTTCCACAGTCATTTCTCAATGTCTCTGCCTTTTCCTCATCAACTCAATTCCTCTGTTCTGTCAGATTCCCTTGAATCTGAACTGCATCAATCCTCCCACTTTACTACTTTGATTGCATTCTTGAAGAGAAAACTTCAATCCCAAAGCATCAAGTTTTCTCTCTAATACCAAAATGATAGCCCCACCAGGGCCAATACCTATAAAATTAAAGTGTTTTATTTATTTCACTCAATGTAGAGACACCCACCTTAGATATCCCAATAGATATGGACTATTGTAACAAAATTATTAGGTATATACATATCATGTAGAAAATCTAAACCATGCTCTATAAGTCTTCAAAGGAATCTGTCCTCAATCCTTCAAGACTACACCTTTGTCTTAACTCTGATCAGAAGTAGTCTGGTAGTTAGAAAAGGATTTTTGGATACAGGTTGTGTGAAAAAACCTAAGTATAAAGAAAGTGCGCAGAAGGAAAGAAAGTGCACAAAAGGAAGAAAGCACACAGGGGGAAGATAACACACAAACATAAGAATAAAGGAAGAGAGCGAGAGAATAAAGCATAAAATAAGGATGAAAACATGACATTCCACAAATATAAGAACAACAAAACAACAACATGAAGAACGGAAAATAGAAGTAAGTAGTTGAACATCTGTTATAGCAAGATTTTCCTCACCCCATGCAACTTGCTCATAAGGCCTTTTCCATTTCCCTATGTAGACTTGAAGTCCCCTTTTGCACTTCCTAGAGATAAAATTCATATTTTTCCACATATATGAGCCCTATCAGTTATACACCATGCGTATATGTAGGTTTCACCATTACATCCCACGTACATCGAGATTTGGGCCCAAAAATTAAAAAATGTGTCAGATTTCCATGCCACATCATGAGATCCATGATCCTTGACCTTCCATATACTAGAAATGTTATGAATCGGCCCTTGAGTTCCATTTGAAGGCTATAAATGGGCCATATCCAAGCTGTTGTAAGAGGAGAAGAATTCAACTTTTGAGAGCAAAGTTACTTTGGAGAAATTATTCTCTTATTATTGAGTCTGCATCCGTTTGTCCTTTTAAGTCTGAGCACATTATTCAACCCCCAAGCTCTTCCCTCTTTGATGGAGAGCCTCATTGTCTCTCTTATATGAGCTTTCCTTTGGTGGAGGATTGAAGTGGTGGAGGACCAACTAGAAGGGACTTAGTTTCTCAGTTCTGAGACATGTCGACATGGAATTTTGTCATTTATACACTTCCATTGATCATATTTTCATAGAAATGCTCTTTTCTCGTTCAATTAATGTCTTGCAAATATTTGAATTTTTATTCCATGGGCATATTTGTTATGAATATTGATGGATTATACTATTATATGTGCTGAATTTATATATTATCACCATATTCTTGTGTATATTGGTTGTTGAGGACAAGTTGCAGGTATATAGATTTGAGTCGAGTGCTCAACAGTGGTCTTCTTTGAACATACATATGAGCTAGGATCTTTATCTTGTATTGTTAGCATCTTTGTTTGTATAGCATACTTGAGACTATAGTTGATTTCTGTAGTCATTATGTTTGTTGTGGTTTACCCCATGCCATAGAGTGATTTTCCTCATAACAGAATTGGCAACCATACTGGGGTTTAAATCTTCTTTTTGGGGTTTGGAGTGTTTTTCTCCTTTGATTTCTCTCGATTAGCCTGAGTTTCCTTGTCGTATGATTTCTTGACAACCTATTTTCATTTTGAGTCCAAGTTTATTAGCCTTATGATCCAAATTATTTTGAGAACGACACAAAGGACAAAATATAACCGAGATCTAACAATGAAATACACAAAAATATAGAAGAGAACACAAAAATACAGTGAAACCCAAATTCTATTATTGAATAAGATAAAAAAACATTGTAGAACACAAACTACTAAAATGGGGTGGATTATCTCTAAAAATAAAGAGATGTTGGTTACGCTTCATTCACGAGAAGCTTTACATTACACTCCATTGCATGCTTAAAGGGCCTCCTTCACCTCAATTATATATGAGAGAGTGAGAGGAGAACAATTCCCATGATGCATGTGGGATAAATTGGACCAAGTTTATAAAATGCCATAGGCATGTAAAACTCTAGGACTTCCTGGGTGGTCACCCATCCTAGTACTACTCTAGCCTCAGTGTGCTTAACAACAGAGTTCTAATGGGATCCGATGCATTAACACTATGTTGTAGGCATGTACATAATACCACTAGGAAATCATTACATGATGTCTGTAATTAACAAATGAATATGACATTACATTCTATTCCCCATCAAAATGGTGAATATCATGGTTTATGAAAACCACAGGCTCAAAATGGTGATTCAGTGGAAAAGGTGGATGGCCACCGAGATCCATCTGGATCACCTTATCCTTAACCTGGTAGTGTTTAATACATATACATGGTTTTTCCTTTGACAGACGCATACATACATGAGCTTTCATTCTATAGGGAGTGTACATATGTGGTTTTTTATTACACAATTGCATACATCAATATTTTTTGCTTGATTGTTGAGTTTGGTGTTTGTTGGGTGAATTTTGATGGTTACTAAGTATTATTGGGTCTCTATCATAACTATTAAGTTCCTTCAGAGTGATAGGAAACCTTTCTTTGGTTGAATGTTCATGCAATTTTTCTTTCTCACCATATTTTTCATTAGTTTTCCTTGCATCTTGGGCTGGGTGTTTGCTTCTTGATATCCTGCTTGGTTTGTGACTTTTTTCTTACAGTAGGGTCTATATATAAAGATGTTGTTCATTCCTTGCATTTTCATTTATTTATATTGAAAATGCAAAAAACATACACTTTGCATTATTGCTAGAGAGAAAATACCCCTATAACTATACCAGGGTTTAGGATATAGACATAGAAAATGACCTCCTAAAAGTCAATATAGTTTTAACACTACCCCAAACATGCCAAATAAATGAACATAAAGCATTAGAATATACAAATGGTAACTGTACCTTTTATCCAATGTCTGGTGATGATCTTCTCAAGATCTGTAGCTTCAAAGACTACAAGGCTCCTCCCAAAGATGACCTGCATCCAAGACTAGGCAAAAAAGGCTACAAGCATGTTATTTCTATTCATAAATTAGGGTTAGATATCAAATGTCATGTATAAATCAAATAAAATACATAAAACATCATCATTTGGGACAGGGAAAAGAGATTCTTGTATTCATTAAACAAAGACTGAAACTTAAAATCTTTGTCGACCACCATTCCGTGAACCTGATCCAAGCTCCTCTTTACAATGCTCCAAGTGAACCTTAAATAAGCTCTTCTCACAATATACTAATCACCTCAAGGAAAGATAATGGATTGAATGGAAGAAAAGGGGCTGAAGTGGGAATGCTAAAGCAATAACTCACAAAAGGTTGCAAATGCTTGGGAAAGGAAGGGAATGGAAATTGGGCAGAGTTTCACCATTCTAATGCTTGGTTGTGGAATGAGACCCCAATACCTCCTTTTATATGACAAAAGGATGGTTATTCGTTTGGGGGTGTTGATTAATTGGGTTGGTTTTCATTGATGTCAACCCTTGAAGAAAGTCCAGTAGAAAATTCTGGTAGCACAAAGATTTGGGTAATGGACCCAAGTTTGTTTGATGGATAATGGTATTAGTTTTGATATATTTGTAGGAAATACTATTCTATATGGATAGCTGAATTTCAGAGGGAAGATGAAGTAAAGAGGGCCGAAATTCAAGGGAGGATAAATTCTTTTGATTATGCTTTCTAAGGTATGTTATTTACAAGCCATCTCACCATTTTCACAATAAAGTTTTTTATAGAATGATTCAGACCGTGACATTGGGCGTCCATTGAGGAAACATATCCAAGTATCTGTGATACCAATTTCATCTTATGGGTCATTGTATTTTTGGAGTTACACTCAGTGGAAAATAGGGTTTGTGGCTAGTCCTGAAACTAATCTAAAACATGTTTTTTGGGTAAAAACATCATAACTTCTTCATAAAGAATAAAAATTTAAAAATTCCAAATGTATTGGTTAGAGTACAATCTGCAGTATTCTGTGTAAAATTTTTAGATCCATACAACAAATATTTTGTGTGGGGCACGCTCGACACGCTCTACAAGTTCGCTCTATAGAATAAGACAAAATTCAATAAGGTATGCCATTTTTTCTATTACTCCTTTTCTGAGAGGATCCAAGTAATGAAACCTGAAGGAATTGCATAAAAGACACTGAAGAACATTGTGTACCATTTTTAGATCTTTATTCATTATAGATACATATTTATGATTATTGCAAGTTAGGGTTGTTGACTAATCCAAAATTATTCATGTGAGACTAAAGTAAAGTTTGATGAAAATGATAGTCTCTTGTTGGTAAAATTAAGTAAGTTTTGCAGCTATGTGATCATATACACCAGGTCTATTACAGAGTCACAAATCAGATTTGGATGATGAAATTGATTAGGGATTTTGGTTGAGGTACACGTTGGGTACATGGTTGAGACAAGTAGTTGATGAGTTGGCACATACATGAGGTGTATAGTTGATGATGTTGGTACATCTTGATGAATCATAGTTTATGAGTATTTGATGCATTATTGGTACATATTTGGTGCATGGTTGATGCACTCACTAATGGTACAGGTTGAGGTACAGGTTGTTGCATGGTTGATGAACTTGTTTATGGTACAAGTTGATTACAGGTTGTTTGGATAGGTTATTGTGACAGGTTATTTGTATAGGTTTGGTGCATGGTTGATGCATTTTTTTATGGTACAGGTTGATGTATGGTACATGTTGGAATAGGTTATTGGTCTAGGTTGTTATAGGTTGATTATAGGTTGATTGGTACATGTTTAAAACAATATATATCACAATGATAGTGTGACAGTGGTTCCATCATTCTACTTCTACCTTAGGGCGGTTGGACGGGGCAAGGACAAGTGGTTGTAGCCACCTTCTAGTTGTAGACAGAGAACATAGGGGGTTGTATCCTCCTTCTGGTTGTAGCCAAAGAATTGGGGAGTTGGAGCTTCCCTTAGGTTGTAGCTTGAGAAACTAGGGGGTTGGATCCTCCTTCCAGTTGCAGCTGGAAAACAAAGGAAGTTGGTGCTTTTAATGAATGTAATTCTTAAAGAGATATAAGAAAAAGAATTTTGTGGTTTTCTCTCACTTTGGGTTTTCACGTAAAAACACTGGTGTACTGTGTATGTGTATGATTGCTCATTTGTTCATTGTTTATTTACTCTGCAATTATGGGATGATAATGCTACATTGATATAACACTTGCATTATATAGTTAACAAGGATTATTATTGCTCTATTATTGATTCACCCCCCCTCTCAGTAATCCAACAATTGGTATCACAGTGAGGTCCCTTCAAGAAATAGTTTAACTACTAGAAGGAGATCATGGATTATTTTTAGAATGGAGTACCACTTTTCAATGGTCAGAATGGTTTAAAGTATGAGATGTGGAGTGGAAGGCCGAAAGTGTTTTTACGAGAACAGGGGTATTATATTTGGCTATCAGTCGTTACAAGATATGATAGTTCAAAAAGGGAAAAGACTGCATCCAAGAAGGAATTGAACAAGAATAACAAAATAGCAATGGATTTCATCTGGGAATGATTACCTAATCCGGTAAGAGAAAAGGTTGGTAAATTTTCATCAGCAAAAGAACTTTGGGATAAGTTACATGATATATATTCCTCACCCATCACAGATTCGGAAAATACCAAAGGAGATGCAAGTATAGATCAAGAAGAAATATGTTCACCATGTAAAACATATTAAGAAGATGAAGAGTACATATGCTAAGAACCAAATATCAATATAGCATAGAAAAACATCAAAATAAGTACTCAACGCCTTGAAAAAGAGATAATTTTAGATAATAAGCCTCTTTGAGGGGGAAATATCCTTTTACCCCACATAAATGTTCAAGTACAAGATGATTCCAAATGAAAATGTCTCCTTGGTATATATAGGAGACTAGGAGGTATAATTACAACTAATGGAATAAAGATGACATAAATAAAATAATATTACTAATGTAATATGCCCCAATTAAGGGGTAATGAGCCAATATTAGGGCTTAACATGCCCCTCCCCTTGAGACAATTGTTGTCTGCAACGCTTGAGTAACTTTGGATGCTTCTATATAAAAGACTCATCTTCCCAAGTGGAATCTTTAGCCAATAGTTTCCTCCATTTAATGAGATACTCTGAAATGGATCTATTCCTCAACTGGCAAATTCTTGTGTCATTGATGGATTCAGGCTCCAATATGATTTTTCCTTCCTCGTCAAGTTATGGAAATATAGTTTGAACTGGGATCTTGTCACCTATAACCTTCTTTAAGCATGAAAAATGGAAAGCTAGGTGTACTCGTGAAGATGCAGACAACTCCAATTTGTATGCCATAGTACCAATATTTTGCAACACCTTATAAGGGCCATAGTACTTTGGTGATAATTTATTATCCTTCTTGGCTTGCTTGAGGGACATCTGTTTGTATGGTTGTAGTCTTAAAAACACCCAGTCCCTTACTTCAAAACTTATTTCACTACGATGTTGATCTACTTGTCGTTTCATGTGATTCTGTGCCTTGGTCAGGTTGTCCTTTAATATTTGGAGAACTTGTTGTTGATGCTCGATGTGATATTCCACTGCTTGAACCTTAGATTTTTCTTTTAGAGAAGAAGTGATGGAAGGAGGGTGGTATCCATAGATTGCCATAAATAGTGTCATTTTTGTTGCAGTATGAAAGGAAGTGTTATACCAGCATTCTTCCAAGGGTAACCATTTGAACCATTGTGCTTGTTTATCAGAGACAAAGAAACAGAGGTAGCCTTCTAGACATTTGTTCACTATCTCGGTTTGTCCATCAGATTTAGGATGATAGGATGAGCTATGATCCAATTGAGTACCCAAACAAGAAAATAACTCTGTCCAAAAATGTCCAGTGAAGATGGGATCTCTGTCACTTACAATAATCTTTGGGCTACCATGTAGCTTTTGAACTATCCCCATGAATGCGGTGGAAACTGTACTAGCTTTGAAGGGATGAGAGAGTGCACAAAAGTGTGCGTACTTGGTCAGTCTATCAACAATAACCATGATGACACTCTTTCCTTCAGACTTCGGTAACCCTGTGATGAAATCCATGGAAACCTCTTCCCAGTGCTGACTTGGGATGGCTAATGGTTGTAAAATACCCGAGGTCTTAATTGTTTCCACCTTGTTTTGTTGGAAAACCAAACATTCTTCCACAAACCTTTGAACATCAGTTTTAAGGCCATCCCAAAAAAAATCCTTCTTAACTCTATGGTAGGTTTTAAAAAATCCCGAGTGCCCTCCTACTGGAGAGGTTTGAAATTCCAATAGTACCTTTTGTTTGAGTTGGGAGTTCTTACATAAATATAAGTGATCTTTGTACCATAGTGAATCATTTTTCCATGTAAATGTATCTGATGCACTGGAATCCTGCTACAACCTTTGAATGAGAGTCCACACTTTTTCGTCATTCTTCCATTCATCCCTTGCTTGTATTATCCAGTTAGGTTGGATGATCAAGATAGCACAGAGAAAGGCCTCAACATCTTCATCCTTTCTTGAGAGTACATCTTCCACAACATTTTTCTTCCCCTTTTTATAGATGATTTCAAAATCATAACCCAATATCTTGGTTACCCATTTTTGTTGTTCTTCTGAAGATAGTCTTTGTTCCAAGAAGTATTTAAGACTATCATGATCTATTTTGACCTTGAAGTTCCTACCTATTAGGTAAGGACGCCATTTCTTCAATGCCTGTAGCATTTCCATCATATCCTTCTCATAAATGAGTTTGTGTAAGTCCTTTCCCCTGAGTGGTCGACTTTCAAAAGCCAGGGGCCTTCCTTCTTGCATTACGACAACACCAATTCCATTTCCCGAGGCATCACATTCCATAATAAAGGTTTTTGTGAAGTCTGGAGTGGTCAAGACAAGAGCTTTCAACATCACCTCTTTAAGTTGCTCAAAAGCTTTAGTTGCCTCTGGAGTCCATGAAAATGCATCCTTCTTAGTTAGTGTCGTTAAAGGTCTTTCTATTCTTCCATAGTGCCGAACAAACTTGCGGTAGTAACCTGTCAAACCCAAAAATACTCTAAGATTCTTTAATGTTTTGGGAATCGGCCAATCGATCATGGCCTTAATCTTGTTAGGGTCTACCTGGACACCTTCATGAGATACAATATGACCCAAATACTCTACCTCCTTCACTCCAAAGAAACATTTGGATGGTTTGGAATATAGTTGTTGCTCCTTTAGTAGTTGTAGCACCTTGTCAACATGCCGCACATGATCCTCCCAAGACTTGCTATAGATTAGTATATCATAAAAAAATACTACCACAAATTTTCAAAGGAAGGGCTTGAAAATGGAATTCATCAACCCTAGGATTGTGGAAGGTGCATTTGTAAGTCCAAAAGGCATGACCAAAAATTCATAATGGCCTTCATGAGCTTGGAATGTTGTTTTTGGGATATCTTCTTCCTTCATTCTAATCTGATGATACCTTGAACAGAGATCCAATTTTGTGAAATAGATTGCTCCATGTAGTTCATCTAACAATTCATGAATGATGGGAATGGGAAACTTATCTTTAATAGTGATCTTGTTGAGATCTTTATAACCTAGGCACATATGACATGAGCTATCTTTCTTGAATACCATTACCACTGGTGCAGAGTAAGAACTTTGGCTAGGTCTAATAATGCCAACCTCTTACATTTCTTCAACCATGCACTCAATTTCACTCTTCTGGGCATAAGGGTATCTGTATGGCCTGATGTTAGGAGGAACTCTCCTAGGAATTAGGTGAATTTCATGATCATGATTTCGAGTGGGTGGAATACCTTTGGGAATATCTTCAAATACGTTGGAATGATTATCAATGATCCCTTGGAGATCTTGAGGAATAGATGGCTTAGATGTTTGAACATCTAGTGAGCATAGTTGTGCAATAACGCCTTGATGCCCCTTTTTCAATCATTTTTTCATGCCATTAGAGATTATCACCTTATCCGGTTTCCCTGTGATACCTCTTAACTCAATTTCTTTTCCTTCCAATGAAAATTTCATGACAAGTTCTTGAAAATTAAAAGCCACTGTTCCTAATGATTGTAACCATTGTATTCCTAGTACAACATCCGCACCACCCATGGGTATAGCAATCATTGGAATATTCATTACATATTCCCCCATAGGAAGATTGATCTTATTGCATTTTCCTGAGCAATTGATAGTTCCTCCATCTGCAATCATTACTTGAAACTCTGGCATTGGATACACAAAGCAATTGAGAGCCTTAGCTAATTTATAGTGAATGAAATTATGAGTACTACCAGAATCAATTAGGACTATTACCTTTTTCTATTTGATGCATCCTTCGATCTTGAGCGTTTGAGGAGTCCTAATTCCATCCAATGCATTACATGATATCGTGGGAGTCAACTCTTCAGATGAAATTGCTTCTACGTTTTCATCTTGAGATGGTTCTTGTTCTTGTTGTTGTTCTTCTTCCTCTTCACAATCTATGTAGAATAATTTCTTCTCACCACACTTATGTCCCTTACTGTACTTGCTGTCATAATTAAATCATAAACCTTTTGTTTTTATTTCCTTCAATTGTTGCGGTGTCAACCTTGTAGGTTGATGTGTTTTAGAAGAAGGAGGATTGTTCTCTCTATAGATGTTAGGATTGATCCTTCTAGTATCCATAGCCATATTTTACTTTCAACATTTCTTGCCATCTTAAATGCATTCTCTAATGATTTGGGTTCCCAAAGGCGAACCTCATGTTGAATTTTATCCTTTAAAGTTCCTATGAATACATCAATCAAGTGCTCATCTGGAATATATGTTACGTTTATATTCAATCTTTGGAAGTTCTCAATGTGCTGGGTAACTGAACCCTTTTGCTTGAGATTTATCAATTGGCTAAAGAAGGTATTTCTCCTTGTATCCTCATAGTGTGCTATCATTTCTTCCATGAAAATTGTCCATGTGACGAGTGATTTACGAAAACAAAGCCATCGATACCATACAAATTGATTGGGTTATAAATATAAAGAAGCAATTCGTACCTTTTCTGTATGTGGCACAGTATGTATATCAAATAATTGCTCCATCTGAAGTATCCATCTGATTGGGTCCTTGCCATCAAACTTCCTCATATCGATATTAGGAACGTGGTTGGTATTCAACCCAAATTTGGGGTTTCTCCATTCTTGATTCACCTTCCTTGTTTCCTCATCATGAATTTCATGAGATGCATTTTCACTTTCAGGTGTCTTCTCTGTTATGAAATGTTTCAATACTTCCATGATCTCCTCTTTTAAGCCATCCATCTTTGCCTACAACATAGCTTCCATCTCTTGTATTTCATCTTTTGTTACTATCTTCTTTTGTAAATCATTTATGTCCCTACACATTTCTACACCTTCATCAAGAGTCCAAGTAGGATTTTCTAGAGGCTTATTTGGTGTAGAAGTTCCCTTTTTGGGTGGCATGTTTTCCAAGTATCACTTTTGAACCTTGATTTTGAGGTGGTTCTGCTAGACAATCTTTCTTCTGTTGTATCTCCCAAGTTTCGACCCTTATGGGTATGAAACTTTCTTTTATGTAGTTATCTGATATTTCTTCTCTGCAATGCCATAGTTCTGATCAAAATTGGATGTGCCAAGTGGAATTTACAGTAACTTGTATAGTGTGCCCCACACAAAATAATTGATATAAAATTATGAAACTCATACCAGGAATACTATAGACTGTACACTATCCAATGAAACCAGTCTCACTCAATTTGGATACTCTAGGAAGAAGTTATGATTGTTTTACCTGGAACACCTTCTTGAGATTAGTCAATAGGACTAGTCAGATACCCTATCTTCCATAGGGTGTATATACAAATGTAATATGACCCAGAAACTGAAATTTTTACCACAGAAACCTTACTAATTTCTATGAAGAGCCTCTAGATTTTAGGGTCTGAAATGTTATAGAAAACATTTTATAGCTAAAATTCCGCAATGACTCAGTTCATGATGATTCCAGAACCCTATCTTGCACAGGCTGTATCTCCGAAAGTATAAGTCCTCAGGAGCTGAAATTTAACCCAACGTACCTTGATCTATCTAATAAATATCCTTCAATATGTTCCTTGATATGTCTAATAAATATCCTCCAAGACGTTCCTTCTGAAATGTTGTATAAAAAAAGTTATAGTGAAAATTCCAAGGTGTCTCAGATGTAGTAGCGAAACCCCAAGACCTTGAGCTCTGATACCATATGTTAAGAACCAAATATCAATATAGCATAGAAAAAAATTAGAATATGTACTCAATGCCTTTAAAAAGATATAATTTTAGATAATAAGCCTCTTCGAGGGGGCAACCTCCTTTTACCCCAGATAAATGTTCAAGTACAAGATGATTCCAAATGAAAATGTCTCATTGGTATATATAGGAGACTAGGAGGTATAATTACAACTAATGGAATAAAGAGGACATAAATAAAATAAAATTACAATGTAATATTCCCCAATTAAGGGGTAATCAGCCAATATTAGGGCTTAACAACATAATCACCAGACGCATGATGTTTTCTTTAATTGCGAAAAATGAGGACATCTTTAAATAGAATGCCATGAAGGAAATGAGACAGAAAAACTAATTGAAAAGGAATAAAATTTTGAAGAAGAATTGATTAGTGCTTTAGATGAACTAAGAGAAGAAAACAGTTCACTCAAGAAAGAATTGATGAAACAAAAGGAAAGTGTTCACATTTTTGAATAATCTCAACAGGTCATTGTGAACTTAAGAACTCAGCTAGAAGAAGCCAGAAAGATCAAAGAAAATCTTGAATATGAAAAGTAGTATTTGGAAGCGAACATAATAGCATAGAAGGAAGAAGAAGAAATGAGAGAGAATATATTGAGATATCATCTTAAGGAAAGAACTAACGATATAAACTATCTTGAGACAGAGTTTCATCAAGAAGAGAAAGGAATTGAAGAAGAAATAATCACATTGAAAATTCAGCTTGAAGAAGCGAAAAAAACAGAAGAAGTCATGAAGTCTCGATAATGAAGAAAGAGGAAGAGCTTTGGAAGCTTGAAGAAGAAGTTGTCACATTGAGAAGTAAAATGGTCAAGATCAACAAGAACATTGAAGAGACAAAAACATCCACATCAGTTATAGAGAATGAAGAGAAGCACTCTAGGTTGCTAGAAAAGAAGAATGAAGAAAATAGAAAGATTTTTGCAGAAGTACTCAAAGGAAGGAATCATGGTAAACCAAAATCTAAGAAAACTATTGAAGATACTTCTTCAAGAAGACCATCCATGTTCAAGACACAAAGAATCTTCAATCATGATCATGATCATTCAAGGAAAAAATTCTAAAGGACTACACCACAAAGAAGATCATTCACTCCCAGGTATGCAAATTTATTTCATGGTCATTGTTTTTATTGTACTAATTTTGGACATAAGGTTTCATATTGCAGGGATTATAAAAGAAATTTTCAAGAAAGAAGTGCCTATGTGGCTCCTCGTAACAATTAATGTTACAAATGTCATAACTGTGGACACATAACTAGTGATTGTAGAAGCATGATCAATACTTCCATGAAAGAGAACATTGATATCATATATAAGAAAGTATGGATAAGAAAACACAAATAAAAGGTGAAAAAAGACCAGGTCTAGAGATCGAAATATTGGCAATAAAATGAGATGAATAAAATTCTACGGAGAAAGACATTAGATACAAAAAGGTTTGGAAAATAACTGAAAGAAAAGAAGGACATGTAAATAAGGAACATGTTCAAGAGATTGTACTTTCAGGAATTGTAGTGAAAGATGAATCCACAGAAATAAAGAAATAAGTCAGAGCTCAGTGAGATGATGAATCTACCAATGATGATGATGATGAATACACATCAGAGCAGGAAGTTTTCTAAGCCATCCGGCTTAGAGACTCTTAGGTAATATGAATATTAGACAGTGGGATTCTATGCGATAGTTGTGACAAACCAAAGAAACATCCTTCAAGAAGCTTCTAGAGTTTGAGTAGACAGATCCAAAGCAGTCGGTTAGCAGAAGTACAGTTTGATAAATTATAGTTGTAGTAGTGAAGACCTAATGATAGTATAGTGATAAATGGGTCAACATTATGGACACTTGTGTAGTAGCGTCTTGGATAGTATGGACATAGATGGATTTGTAAGAACACTTAACAGGTTTGGACATATATATGACAATGGACGAGAGCATCGGTTCATAGATTGGTTTAGAAACAAAGGAACATTATCATAATGGATGATAATTACACAGGAAATGGCTCAAACAATGCTAATGGATTCCAAATTGACAGATATTTTTTGGACACATGTAGTGCATACAATATTTCACATTCAAAACAAAGTAATGATCAAAAAAGGAAGTGCAAAGAACAACCTCTACATCAAGGTAGCTCAAGATGGTATTTTATTAATTGAAGTTTATGTTGATGATATTATTTTTGGAAGTGTTGATGACAGGTTAAGCCATAAATTTGTAAAGGATATGGAGAATGAATTTGAAATGTCATTTCTCGGAGAACTATCATTCTTTTTGGGTCTTCAGATATGTCAAAGCAACCAAGGAATCTTTATTTCTCAAACTAAGCATATCTGATAAATGATAAAGAGGTTTGGAATCGAAGATTGAAAACCAGTTACCACTCCTATGAAAACCAGTTGCAAGTTGAGAAAAGATGATAATTCAAATTCTACAAACCAGAGGCAATACAGGTCAATGCTTGGTAGCTTGCTATATGTCAAAACATCTAGACTATATGTAATGCAGGCAGTTGGATAGGTGGCACAATTTCAAGAAGCACCAAAATAATCACATGTCTTAGAAGTATAGAGTATTTTCATATATCTCAAAGGAACAAAAGAGTTTGAATTATGGTATCCAAAAGAAAAGGATCTATCCCTTATTTCCTACACAGATGCAGATTGGTTAGGCTGCATTGATGACCAACAAAGCACCAGTGGAGCAACGTTATACTTGGGCGAGTGTTTAGTATCATGGATAAGAAAGAAAAAGTCATAAATATCTTTATTTTTAGTCAAAGTAGAGTATATTGCAGTAGTACGATGTTGTACATAGGTTCTATGGATAAAACAAACTATGACAGATATATAGGTTGAGTATGATGAGTCCAATCCAATCTATTGTGATAATACAAGTGCCATCAATATCTCAAAGAACCTAGTGATGCACTCCAAGACGAAGCACATTCCAATCAAGTATCACTTTCTACAGGAATAGGTTGCAAAGAAGAACATCATAGTTCAATATGTGGGCATAAAATAACAAGTGGCAGACATCTGTACAAAACCGCTTCCACAGGAAGCCTTTGAGTATCTTCTCTAGAGACTCGGAGTAATTTCTAATAAAAAATGAATTATTTTGAATGCTTATCCTATATGTATTATATTTACACAAGGAAGCACCATAAAGAAAACAATTCAGGTTGGGAGATTAGTTTCAAGAAGATTTCAGTTAGGGGGAGCAACCTCGGATGGAAAGATACCTTTGTCATTGATGACAAAGGGGGAGAGATTTATCATATGCAAAGGTAAATGCTTGGAGAAAGAGAATAGAGGAATGGTTCCAGGGGGAGCGATGGTCACAGAGGGATCATGAGTGATATGACTTCAGTATTGTTTCAGAGTGTTTCCATCAATGCCAAAGGGAGACATTGTTGATTAATTGGGTTGGTTTTCATTGATGTCAACCCTTGAAGAATGTTTGGTAGCAAATTATGGTAGAACAAAGGTTTGGGTAATGGACCCAAGTTTGTTTGATGGATATTAGTATGAGTTTTGATATATTTACATGAAAGACTATTCTATATGGATAACACATGTCATTCCATTTCTAGTGGTATGTGGAACGTCAAATAACTCCTCACAGTTAGAGAGTTATGGCCATGTGAAGTTGAAGAACTCTCACGAGTCATCTAGAAGCCCCAAAAGGTCAAAGTAGTCAAAGTGGTTGCAAAGAAGAAATTATTTAAATAATAAAGTGAAGTGATGAGTGTACTATAAGTCAAAGTGGATACAAAAGAAATTATTTAAATAATAAAGTTAA
>ML809389.1:522784-545068 GCA_009831015.1 Picea engelmannii
AGTGGTTAGAAGTGGGCTAGCCCTAAAATAAGGAAAGTGGGTTAAGATGGTTAGAAGGTAATTTAAAAAATAAAGTGAAGTGATGAGTGTACTATAAGTCAAAGTGGATACAAAATAAATTATTTAAATAGTAAAGTTAATGGTTAAATTATTAAGTGGAAAAGTGGTTAGAAGTTGGTTAGCCCTAAAATAAGGAAAGTGGGTTAATATGGTTAGAAGGTAACCCCTTGGGGAAGATACATGACAGTATAAATAAGAGGCAAGGGTATTTCATTTATAATCACACTTGAGCATATTGAATATATAAAAGTGACTGAGGTAACCAAAGGATATCTAAGCCAAATTTTAGAGGGAATATGAAGTAAAGAAGGTCGAAATTCAAGGGAGGATAAATTCTTTTGATGATGCTTTCTAAGGTATGTTATTTACAGGTCATCTCACCATTTTCGCAATAACTTATTTTATAAATGACTCAAACCCTAAAATTGGGAGGTTGTTGAGGAAACATATCCAAGTAGCTATGATACAAATTTTATCTTGTGGGTCATTGTATTTTTGGAGTTACACTCAGTGGAAAATAGGGTTTGTGGCTAGTCCTGAAACTAATCTAAAACAGGTGTTTCGGGTAAAAATGTCATAAATTATTCATAACAAATCCAAATTTAGTAATAAAAAATGTATTGGTTAGAGTACAGTCTGTAGTATTCTGTGTACATTCTTCAGATCCATACAACAATTATTCTGTGCAGGGCACTCTCTACAAGTTATCTCTCTAGAATAATCCAGAATTCAATAAGATATGCCATTTTTTCTATAACTCCTTTTTTGAGAGGATCCAAGTAATGAAACCTAGAGGAATTGCATAAAAGACACTGAATAACATTGTGTCCTATTTTCAGATATTTATTCATTACAGGTACATAGTTATGATTATTTCAATTTAGGGTTGTTGACTAATCCAAAATTAGTCATGTGAGACTAAAGTAAAGTTTGATGAAAATGCTAGTCTCTTGTTGGTAAAGTTAAGGAAGGTTTGCAGATATGTGATCATATACACTAGGTCTATTACAGAGTTACAAATCAGATTTGGATGATGAAATTGATGAGGGATTTTGGTTGAGGTACATGTTGGGTACATGGTTGAGACAAGTAGTTGATGAGTTGGCTCATACATGAGGTGTATAGTTGATGATATTGGTACATATTGATGAGTCATAGTTTATGTGTATTTGATGCATGATTGGTACATTTTTGGTGAATGGTTGATGCACTCATTGATGGTACATGTTGAGGTACAGGTTGGTGCATGGTTGATGCAACTGTTTATGGTACAGGTTGATTACAGGTTGTTTGGACAGGTTATTGTGACAGGTTATTTGTATAGGTTTGATGCATTGTTGATGCAATTTTTTATGGTACAGGTTTATGTATGGTACATGTTGGTACAAGTTATTGGTACATGTTGTTACAGGTTGATTACAGGTTGATTGGTATAGGTTTACAATAGTATATCTCACAGTGATAGTGTGGCAGTGGTTACATCATTCTACTTCTATGTCAAGGTGGTTGGACGGGGAAAGGATAGGTGGTTTTAGCCAGAGAACATAGGGGGTTATAACCTTCTTTTGGTTGTAGCCAGAGAATTGGAGAGTTGGAGCTTCCCTCAGGTTGTAGCTTGAGAAACTAGGGGGTTCGAGCCTCCTTCCAGTTGTAGCTAGAAAACAAAGGAAGTTGGTGCTTCCAATGAATGTAATTGTTAAAGAGATATAAGAAAAAACATTTTGTGGTTTTCTCTCACTTTGGGTTTCCACGTAAAAACACCGGTGTACTATGTATGTGTATGATTGCTCATTTGTTCATTGTTTATTTACTCTGCAATTATTTGATGATAATGCTACATTGATATAATACTTGCATTATATGGTTAAAAAGGATTATTATTGATCTATTACCGATTCACCCCCATTCTCAGTAATCCAATAGGGAGACGGGCTATAACAGGTGAAATGGTTGGTAAACCTCCAATAGCCCATAAATTCCACTGAATTCCTTACAATTTTTTAATTTTTGCAAATTTTGGAAGTATATGTAGGTTGTTTAGTGTGCAACAAGCATATGTACGCAGGTCGTATAGAATGCAACAAGCATATGTACATGGGAAGTAGTGGTGCAGGGAGCTTACATGCTCTAAAAATTGGTTTTTTAAGTAGAGCTCCTCAATAATGATTTGGAAAATTATGTAAGCAAGAAGGCCAATGCCATGTATGCATGAGTAGGGAATTTTAGGGCTATAAAAATTATGGCATTTGATCTTTTGGGTTCTTTATTATTGATATTAATACATGTATGGAAAGATTGCATCTTATTTTAAATTGCAGAGTTGAACTGAAAGTTACATTTTGAAAATCTGATCATATTTTGAGAATTGAAGTTTAGGAATTAGATTTATGTTCATATTCATTTCTTTTATTTGCTGAGACATACCATCATCAATTTCAAGACCGCATATTTGTGTAAAAAAATCCACTAAAAGTAACGTTGATTAATTTAAAATTGATTAGAAACAATTTTATTTTCCAGGGTGCACAAACTAGCTTAAGATATAGAGCCTTGGAATAGGATTTTGTGAGTAAACTTCTCCAAGGATATTAAACTCAACATATGTGTATAACTAAGGGAGTGGTGAAATCCATTTTATAATTGGTGACATCAAGAGGCTCCACTCCCACTGGAGTTAGGCACGAGGTCACACAAACTTGGTTGTGGAGATATCCCTCTAATACCTTCTTAGCTTAAGAGATATTCCTGGGGATATATTCACATATGGGAGTATTTCTAGTACCTTTACTTATGTGAGAGGTGGCACTTTCATTATTTATGGCTATGTTACCCTTCTTATATAGTGGACCTGACTTATGACTGTTCGCCTGCGCATTGGTTATATCATGGTGGCTTTATTTTCTTCACATAGGTATCCACATAGGTTACTTGTGGGGGTTATTCTATAGGTACCTTGAGTCAGATAAGGGCCAGACATCACATAGCCTTTATGGAGGATTACCTCTCAGGGGGAATATGATCGACCACACTGTTAAGCCGATGAGGGACCTGATAATTGATTCTGATACCTCTGATATTTTGAAGGGAGTATCAAGCCCCTATTGGGTGAGGCATACCTAATCTAGTGATGGAGGCCCCTTTTAAGCCACTATAGTATGGGAAACCCCCTTCACGAAGTTCCTTCATCTGGGGGAAACATATATCCTCACCTAAGTAACCCTTGTCATGTCGATTTCGCTTCGTAAGCGACTTCCTCGGTGATGATTCCATTACAACCCTTTATGTATTAGTTTGGAGGAGGATATTATCCTGTTGCACAAGGCCATGGTGTATACCAGAACCCTTCCTGGCCCACAATTTATCAAAACCAATATTTCCCGAAACCTTGGTCTCAAATTATGCCACATGTCATCACCATTCATGTTGGAAACACAAGTCCAGTCAATGTGAGTCATACTAGCATTATATCACCAATCTATACTAGTCATGTTGGAGATAGGTCAACAACCTCTGCAAGTCATGTTTAATACCAACAACCAGTCATTGCATGTCATGTTGGGGGCACAACTCTAGTAACTTCTAGTCACACTACACATACATCACCAACCTCTACCAGTCATGTTGGGGATTCATCACCAACCTTTTCCACCCATGTTGGCAATTCATAACCAACCTCTGCTAGTCATGTTGGGCATTCATCACCAACCTATGCAAGTCATGTTGGGGATTCATCACCAACCTTTTCCAGCCATGTTGGCAATTCATAAACAACCTCTGCTAGTCATGTTGGGAATTCATCACCAACCTATGCAAGTCATGTTGAAGATCTACTAATATCCTCTACAAGTCATGCTAGGAGCATGTCACCAGCCACTGCAAGTCATGTTGGGGGCATTCATATTATTGAGAGGCATAGACATATAATATGTAAGCCCAAGTTCCTTTGTAGGATTTGCAAGGGAGGTCACCTTAATTGTTTTTTCCCTGCTACTGTTATGGTACAATAAGCATGGTCCTTTCCTGAGGGCCCTCTGAGTTCTGAGTCATCTTTGGTTTACAAACACTCTAATCCTTCTTTGGTTGATACAACGGTCATGCCAATTCAAGATTCAACTAACACCACTCTTATTTTTTGGGGTGATGTGTTTCTTGACCATGTTTTCTCGCATCATGTTCCACCAGTGGTCATGTTGATGCAATATTCAACCGAAACCACCCTTGTTTTTGGGGGTGATGCGTCTCTTGACCTTGTTGTATCTCATCCTATTCAACCAATGGTTGAAGAAGTGGTCATGCCGATGTAATCTTCATTCAATCCCACTCTTATCTTGGAGAGGGAAAATTCTAAGGAAGCAACATTGTTGATGCAATATTTGGTCAATCCCACTCTTCTTTTGGGGGGTGATGCATTTTTCGATCACGTCCTTAGAATTTCTAGTCCTATACCTTCTGAACAAGGGATCATTCCACTCTCTTTGAGTATGCTCCATCAAAGTCCTAGGATGGTTTCTTTTGTCTGGAATGATCTTGTAGAGCCTCAACTTCCTTTTTCTACACCCTTCAAAATAAGGGGCTTTCTTAAATATATTGTAGATAAGGTAACCTCTGCAAGTAATTTATCCTCCTTGACTTGGAAATATTTGGGCTTCCCCAAGCTTGTATCAGTTATTTGTGAGTTTATGACTTTCGACAGAAGTCTTGCATGGGAGCCTTGGCCTCCCACATGATATGTTGCTTAGAACAACATCCTCGAGCCTTATTTAAGCTCTTTTTTTACTCTTTCAAAAAGAGAAAATATTTCTGAGTGAACTTGTCCCTTTCACATTTGTTAATTGGATCTGAAAGGACATCTATTTGGTGTAATTTTAACCCTTTTTTGGACCAAGTAGCCTAATTTCGAAAAAGGAATACTCTAGTCACTAGTGGCTAGAAGATTTCTCTTGGGTATTGTTTTAAACCTTTTCGGCCTAGGGGAGTAAATTCATGAAAAAGGATATTCTTTGGAGTTAAGTTTTAATTGCATCTCATTATCTTGCTTGAATTATTGATCCTATTGTCGGTTCCCACTTTCACGTTATAATCCTATAAACTTAGTAGTTTGCATCATCCGCCAATTAGATCCTTGTTTGTATCCTTTGTAGTTTGACACCCTGTACCCTACGAGGAAACATTCATGCGGGTGTCCATATCCTGCATGCACCTCCTTGCATTGAGAATAGACATGTTCCAATCTTGGAACTAGTTGATTACTCACAACACTCGTTTCCTACTCTGTATCATAACATTAATTTGACTATGAAGAAACAAAAAAAGATGGGTGGGAAAAGAATATTATATCATGTTGGAAAAAGTCATGCCACCTTTGAATAGAGCACAAACGTTTGAGTCCACTTGTTATAAAAAAATTGGGTTTAGCATAGTTGTTCTTGTTATTTATAGTTTACTCCTCCGACTGGTTACTCTTCTAGTCCCTATGGAGAGTTTGATTGATGCCTCCTCCATCACAAAGTTTCATCATTGAGTCTATGCTGCCAGATTCCTCCATATGTCTCATGCTCTTGTTCAAAAGATGTCTATAAGCTTGTGTCAGCCGTTTCTCAGAACTCTTGACTTTTCATGTCGACCATACCCTCAGTGTGTCTCAGAATTACATGAAGTTGTATTCCTACCATGCACCCTGGTCCTACTTTCCTTATGGGTAGGTAACCATGAACCTAACAATCAACATGTCCTCATTTGTCACTGACTGGGGGGTTCCCCTTGTGTTCAACGACAAGAAATCTATTCACACATTGGGATTCATGCAGTGTCTTGGATTCCATTAGCCTTATTGGTGGTTTCCTCGCCTTTGTCGACAAGTTTTGTTTTTGTATGTTATTCAGAGGGTCTTTTTCATGCACTGCTTGCATCGGGTACATGAGAAAGATGCATAGGGTCATTTTCTCATGAACATGTTCTTCATCTAAGTTGCTCCAAATCATCAAGATATTTCTTTATACCTCATTCTTACTGATGAGAGATGCCTTAATTCTCTCCTTTCAACAGGTCTCCTTTCATCGAATTCAACTCATCTATTCTAGAAATGAGGCCTAGAGTCCTATGAGTATCTAGAGTCTTGCAGCTATCAGTGGTAAGTTCTCTCACCATCGACAGTTGGGAATACGTCAATGTCTCTTGATAGATGGATTCTTCAAGTGTTTGACCTCAACACCTTTATTCACACTTGTGAGAATGTGCTCGGTTCCTTGATACCTACTTTCATCATCGGTAGGTTTTCTTGTATTTGTTAACAATATACCTTAATGATCGATAATCAAATGAAGTCCCATTGTGTTTGACCTAAACTCCTTTATTCACATGATGTAGACTTGCACCATTGGCATATCATGTAGAAGACTTGAAGAAATCAGTTCATAGTTGCAACTTTCTTGAGCTATTTCTATCATTCATTGGACCAGTACCTACATGACTTCAGTGATCATGAGAGATCAGATTGTACTCCATTGTATACATATATCTTCAAATTGATTTTGAGATTGGTTTTTACTAGGTCTTGTTCGTGACTATGACAGCCTATGGCATGTATCTACCTTTGTATTTCTTATTCATGGCCATGAACATTTGTTTGGTATATTTCCACTTGGATCTGCAGTGTAATTAAAATTGGCAGCCATGTGCACAAATTCATTATGAATTGTAATATTATTATGAGAAACTACTTCATCCAGCTAGGTCTCCATTATTCTACTTCTGGGAATTATAATACATTTCATCCATCATAGATTCTCCTATGACCTCACACATTAGGGGTCATTTGCTATAGAAAGATTTTCCTCACCCCATGCAACTTGTTGAGAAGGCCTTTTCCATTTCTCTATGCAGACTTGAAGTCCCCTTTTGCACTTCTCAGAGATAAAAAACATATTTTTCCACATATATGTGCCCTATCAGTTATGCATCATGTGTATACGTAGGTTTCACCATTACAACCCGCGCACATCTATATTTGTGCCCAAAAATTAAAAATTGTGTCGGGTTTTCATGTCACGTCACAAGGTCCATGATCCTTGACCTTACATATACTGGAAACATTCTGATTTGGCCCATTAGTTCCATTTGAAGGATATAAATGGGCCATATCCAAGCTGTGGAAAGAGGAGAAGAATTCAAATTTTGAGAGAAAAGTTACTATGGAGAAATTATTCACTTCATATTGAGTCTACATCCCTTTGTCCTTCTAAGTTTGAACACATTTTTCAGCCCCCAAGCTCTTCCCTATTTGATGGAGAACCTCATTGTATCTCTTATATGAGCTTGTATTTGGCGGAGGATTGAAGTGGTGGAGGCCCAACTGGAAGAGACTTATTTTCTCGGTTCAGAGACGTGCCAACAAAGAAATTTTTCATTCATACACTTCTGTTGATCATATTTTAATAGAAATACTCTTTTCTCGTCCAATTAATGTCTTGCAAATATTTGAATTGTTATTCCATGGGCATATTTGTTATGAATATTGATGGATTATGTTATTATATGTGCTAACACTATATATTATCACCATATTCTTGTGTATCTTGGTTGTTGAGGACAAGTTGTAGGTATATAGCTTTGATTCGAGTGCTCAACGGTGGTCTTCTTCGAACGTCTAGGAGAGGTAGGCTCTTTATCTTGTCTTGTTAGAATCTTTGTTTATATTCCTCCAATCCCAATAGATACCTCAGGTGAGAATTCATAAGTGCAAGAAGGTGATGTCAAAAGCGCAGGTGTCTGGTGGATTTGTTGGTCATAGGTAAAATGAACCTTGGATCTTACAACCTATGCGCAAAACAATGTAAGCCAAGAAATGGTTTCGTTGCAGGGATCGAGAAATTGTGATAAAGGGAATGTTTTGGAGGCCGACTAAGAAGGATATCACAAAATGGTTAGCACGAAAATAATGAGAATTTGCACGAAAAGAGAACTAGAACCCTCAGATGAGTGAAAATAAAGGGATGTAAGGTATTTGTTCAGATATCTGCATGAAATTTTCTTTGGCGAATTTCCAAAAAATATGACCGAGTGGCTAGAAAGGTTAGTAGAAATAATGAAAAGATTTAGTGTTGCAGTGTCGAAGAATTAGACTCCTGAATTGGTAAGACAACTGAATTCGGTAAGTAACCCAAATACTCTAGCAATTGATTTTTGGTTGGATAGTGTACTAGGGGGATATGCTACAGAATTTGTCGTAGATTGCATTCAATCATACAGTGTTGCAGAAAGATACTTTTTCAAAGGTCCCCATGGGAGGTTCTAGAAATCATTAAGTATGTGGATAAAAATGTTGTTATGTGAAAAAAACATCATGATAATGAAGTCTGACAACTAAAAGGGCTTTGCGCAAATAGGGGGAGCCAAAGGATGACAGGAGGATCATCTAAGAGAAGTAAGGAAGCAATAAAAAATGAAGGAAGGGATTGAGGATGCAAGAAGGAAGTACACCATAGGAAGAGTATGAGTTTGGAGAGTTCCACGAAGGAAGGAGGTACAAGAGGAAAAAGACTAGGGATGGGAGAGAAGAGCCGCACAGTGAGCCAGAGGAAAGAACACCTTGCATACTAATCCGAATCATGGAGATAACATATATAGGAGGGGAAAAATAGGAGTTCAGTCTAGTCTAGTAATATAAGAGCCAGTAAATCCTACTCAGACAATATCCTGTGTTGAATCCATGACCCCATGTGTGTCACCACAATCAGAGATAACCCGTGAAGACTTGTCAAAATCCATTATAGTCAGTCAAGGAGGACATAATAATAACATTCAAAATAGTGGGAATAGTGCGCAGAATAAAAATCAGAATCAAAGTCCACCCGTATGACCAAGAGGAGGGAATACACAAACCAACATGGCAGGAATAGATAATACTCTTAGACTTCCTGAATTCAAGGGAGTGGGGTTAGAGGATCTAGAACAACACTTGTTTGTCTACGAAATATTTTGGGCCGCTAAGAACATTTAAGATGAGGCTGTGAAGATTGAAGAGTTAGCAACAATGTTTAGAGGTCATGTGCTAGTATGGTATATGAAGTTACATATTATTACACCTACAAGATAGGATAGGACTTTGGAAGAGATAAAGAAAGTGCTACTAAAGGAGCTCAAAAATCCAAAGTTAGAGTCATAGCACATCTCTGAGTTGAAAGAGATCAAATAGGTACAAACAAAGTCAGTATGGGATTTTGATAAATGATTTAAGGATGTGATGGGGAGATTGATTTTCCAAATTCTAGATCAACAACATCAAGAGTGGTTCATTGTAGGAATTCTACCACATATTCATAGGCCACTAATTCAACAGAAGGTTGCATTGCATCCATAGGTTATGGAAATCACAATGAAACTAGAGGCATCACCGACAGGGGATACTGGAGGAATAGAACAAGTTTAGACATAGTTTCCTACATTGAAAATTCAACTAGCCAAGATTAACAAAAGAAGGGAGAAACCATGACAAGTCTGTTGTACCAAGTGAAATACGGAGGGCCATCACAAGGACGAGTGCCCAAAATTTGTGCAATATTTGGAATTTGGAGCGTTGAATCCACTACCAGGGGGGATACTAGAAGATATGTAAAAAATGAGGCCATCACCCCACTGAGTTTCCATTACTACATAAGTATCAGAGTACACTCAATAAATTGTTTTTCATTTTTTGCAAGTTGGTAGAGAATGAAGAGAAGGATTTTTGCATGTTTGACCTACTAAGGGAGAGAACATCAGATATGTACAAAATCCAAGAAGAGAATTTCACCACAGAGGGGGGTGGTGTGAAATATAACAATCAAAGGTGTTTCAATTAAGGGAAGAGAGGAAACTTTGGTAGAGGATGAGGTAGAGGAAATTTTGGTAGAGGAGGATGAGGATTGGTTATTTGTTATAACTATAATCAACTTGGACACTTGGCCCATGATTTCCAGAATCTGTGTATGGCGTGCACATATTGCAAAGCACTGGACCACTCAACTGAAGACTATCCCAAACTAGTTGTGAAGTGGCAGGCCAGAGGAAACCCAAACTAGAATCTGAATCATAATATGCAGATGATATTAGCTGAAAGATGCAATGAAGGACCAATAATAGCATTTGTTACACATGGAGAAGCTAGAACATGGAATGATATGAAAAATCAAGGAAAGTAGCCAGAGTAGTGGGTAAGTAAGTTAGAAGGGCCTATACCAACATTCAATCCATGGAAGGAGAAAGAGACATATCAGATAGCTCAAAAATAAATACTTGGACAACCTGGGGGAGAATCAACATCATTGTTTCCTTGGATAGAAGATCAAGTTGTACCAAAGAAGCCAATATCATCGGTAAGTACACTAACATAATATTTAAGGAGTTGTGTAGAACTAATGAAAGATAGAACTGCACTAAGTATATTATATGACATGATTGATTACTGCACAAAAGGAAGAGAAATCCTTGTCCTGCAAAGAAGGGTAAACCAGGTACTATGCAGGAAGAGAACCAATAGAGAATTAAGGTTCAATGCGCAAATTGGAGAGTATGATGAGGATAATGTTATCTTGGACTTAGGGTCTGATGTGAATGTTCTATCTAATCATAAATGGGAGATGATGGTCGAACCCAAGCTAGTATGGTCCCCTGTATAGTTAAGGATCGTGAATCATTATAAGATAGTCCCGATTGGACAATTGACAGGGGTACCTATGAACATAGATCGGGTGGAAAACATGGCATACTTTGAAGTTATTGAGATAGTAGATGATAGTCAACCATATCCATCACTGATGGGACTAGAATGGGCCTTCAATAAACAATAAATCATTAACTTGAAAAGGAGGGAGATGATATTTGAGGTTGGGGATAAGAAAGTTACTGCACCCTTGGACCCATCAGAAGGAAAGAGATACACAGAGCCAATAAGAGGGAATGACATTGATAACTTATACAATCTGAATACGTATATGGAGGATTATGTCAACCTAATAGTGGATGGTTCGTTGAGTTGGAGAATTATTAGTTCATGCACATCAGATTTAGAATTTGGTCTAGAGAATTGGTAGTAGAGGATGCATAGAGTGCCAACTAGACAATGTGCATGTATAAACTTATCCATGTGTTGGATTGGAACGAAGGTATGTGATCCACCCAGGTACGATGGACTGACTAAGATTGGCATGTTTATAAAATAATTTGAGTTACATGTACCCAAACTGTAGAGGCTGTTGGCATTGGATGTCGTCTTAAAAGTGACTCGAGCAAGATGGTGGGCCACACATACAGAGGGAATGAAAAACTGGTCACAGTGCAATAGACTAATGCATATATGCTTTGACACCAGGGAAGAAGAAGCTGTGCAAAAGTACACAAGAGAGAGCGACTCGATAGGTCATGTGGAAAAATGTAGGGATTTATGGTGCTCAATATCGAAAATAGAGTGGATGTATAGATTCATGCACACTTTGGATGCAATCCTAAAGAATTGGTATTTAGAATTGGAGATGTGCAAAGAGACAACAAGATGGGAAGAATTGCCACAAAGATTCGAAATCACATTCACATTTTAACATGAAACTCCATCTATGTATGCAACATTACATGTGATTCGAACAAATATATTCTCGAAGGTAGAGATGATGGAAGTAGTGCCGGTATGCAGTGCACATAAAGCCAAGATGATCGTGCATAATCTATTAGAATTTTATAACGTAACGAAGGAAAAGAACGAGGAATATGATCCTAGGAATATAAAAATACCTGAGACAGAAGGAGCACAAGCAGTATAAGGGCTAGAGATTGCATCCACCATGTACACACAACCTATAAAGAAAAACAAGGTAAACATTGGGACAACAAAGAATCCTAAGTTTGCACAGATAGGATATTATTGGAATGATGAAACAATAGAGAAGTTTACAGAATTATTACAGGAATATCATGACTTATTTCCAACAACATTTTCGGAGATGAAGGGGATAGCTAGAGACTTAGGTGAGATGAATATCGCATTGAAACCTAGAGCTAAGCCAATAGGAAAAATACCTTACAGTTTAAACCTGATATATAAGGAGAAGGTCAAGGTTGAAATCAACAAGATGTTGGCAACATGAATCATTGAACTAGTAGAAGAATCTGAGTGGATTAGCCCCATGGTGGTGCAAGAAAATAAGATAGGAGGAATTAGGATTCACGTGGATCTAAGGAAATTGAATGACACATGCTTACATGATCCATTCCATATGCCCTTCATGGATGAAGTACTGGAAAACATAGTAGGTCAAGAGACTTATTCTTTTACATATGATTATCTAGGTACCATCAGATAAGAATCACACAGGAGGATAGACACAAGACCACTTTTGTGATGGAGTGGGGAAGTTATCAATATACATTTATGCCATTTGGGTTAAATAATTTCTTTGCGGTGTTTTCTAGGGTAGTAGTGGCAACATTCACGGATTTCATCCAAAAATTCTTGGAATTTTACTTGGATGATTGGACGATGTTCAATTTACCGTAGAATCATATAAAATTTCTTTGACTCATGTTAGATCGTTGCAGAACGTGTCAAATTTCCCTGAACTTAAAGAAATGTATCTTTTCTACACTCTTTGGGATTCTAATAGGACATGTAGTATGCAAACAAGGGCTATTGGTTGATATATCCAATATTTCATTAATTCTGGAGTTGGAACCTCCAACATCAGTTATTCAACCAAGGGAAACATTGGGTCATACATGTTATTACAAGAAATTTATCAAAGGATATGTGCAAATTACAACACCCATGGAAACGTTATTGAAGAAGGAAGTCACGTTTCATGTTCTAGAGTGGAACAAGGAGTTCCATGTACATGTAGATGCATCATCCATAGCATTGGGCATACTTGTGTCACAACCAAGAGAAGGGGACATTGATCATCCATCCATGTTTTCAAAAAGGAAGTTGTCTACATATGAAATGAATTATACCACTATAGAATGAGAAGGATTGACAATGGTCTATGCACTATAGAAGTTCAGGCACTACTTACTAGGGTCCCACTTCAAGATGTATATTGATCATTATGCATTAAAGTAATTAGTCAACTGCTTGTATTAGGAGGAATAATATGCAAATGTTTGTTACTATTTCTTGAATATGAATTTGAGGTCATAGTAAAACTAGGGAAGATGAATATAGGAACAGATCATCGCTCACACATATTGACAGACGAGGATGTCAATAATTTAGATGATAGCCTCCCATATGTGTATTTATTTGCAGTAAGGATGGTGAATGATTAATTCTCAGACATGGTGGAAATTATAAGTACAAGTATGGCTCCTTCCGAAATGGAAATTGCATAGAAGAAGCAATTGGTAGTGAAAGCAACAAATTATCAGTTGATTGCAGGGAATTTATATAATCCAGGGGCCGATGGAATATTGAGGTGTTATGTACTGGAACATGAAATGTCAATTATAATTGAAGAAGCACATGATGGAATTTCTAGAGGACATTATGCAAAAAGAGAAACGACACAAAATACTTTATGCGCAGGGCTTTGGTGGGCTACGCTTCACAAAAATGTGCAGTACTGCTAGACCTACGACATATGCCAAAGAGTGGGAAAACCATCTAGGAGATATGAGATGTAGTTAAATATGTAAGTTATGTTGCAATAATTTGATAAGTGGACCATTGAATTTGTAGGACTAATCAATCCATAATCACGACAATCATGCGCAAGGTACATCATCACTGTGATAGAGTATTTATTTGACAAGGTGGGAGGAATAAAATCTAGTTACTGATTGTACTACAGAGACTAATACGCGGTTTCTATTTGAGAATGTAGTCATAACGTTTGTATTTCCATGCATCTTAATTAGTGATCAAGGTGCACACTTTCTGAACAAAATAATTCTAACATTGAATGAGGAGATTCAGATTCATCATCAAAAGAGTACACCATATCACCCATAGGCCAATGGAACAGTAGAAGCTTTTAATAATATGTTGGAGAATGATTTGACAAAGATATGAAATGTAGGCAGAGATGATTGGGACTTATGAATTCCTATCATACTTTGGGCTTACATAAATACAAGTAAGAAGTTGACAGGACAAACACATTTCCGGTTGGTCTATGGACAAGAAGCAATAATGCTAATGGAGTTGATTCTAGCTAACATTCCCATTGCAACAATCATTGAGCTCTTGGATACTAGTGCGATAGAGGATAGGTTGGCATAGTTAGTACAGCTTGAGGAGGACCCGTTTGTTGTAGGATTTCATCAACAAGTTCAAAAAGATAGAGATAAGGCATGGCATGATCGACACATTAAACCAAAGAAATTTCAAATTGACGATTTTGTACTACTATATGACAGTAATTATATGAAGCATCCAGGGAAGTTTTGTATGCACTAGTTAGGTCCCTATGTGATCTAGAAAATAACTGAGATGGGTGTTGCACAGTTTGAAACTTTGGATGGAAAAATCCTTGAAGGAATGGTGAATGGGAGTCAGTTGAAACTCTATAGAGATAGTAGACAGTTTGCACAGTAATCTAGGTTGTGCTAGAAACCCTGTATTATAGTAATTGTACCATAAGAAAAATAAGAAAAAAGAAACAAAAAGTAGAGAAAAGGAAAGAAAATAAATAAAAAGAAGATAGAGGAAAAATAAAAAGAGTGTTTGCATCCCAAGGTATCTGAACTTTCGTAGCTAGATTGATCATCACATGCAACAAAAACCTTGCACCAAGTTAAGAGACAAGATACGGACAATCCCAACCACAAAGTATACAACTGAAATATCAAAGAACCAATGCGCAGTTTGACAACGAAAAGACCATTAAAAGAAGTAAGGCATGGAAATGATAGTTAGGATGCAGGAGTGACAAGTCATAAAAGTGTCGTATAAGTATTAAATAGGAAAATCCGCCAGAAATCATGAACATATCAACAGTATGAGAGGAAAAACATAAGACAAGTTCTAAAATAAAAGATTGGACAAGGAAGTTAAGGCCGAATGAGACAGATATACTTGGCATGAAAGAAAAAACAAAACAAGAAGGTAGTAGACTCTAATTCATTGTTCGATTCAAAAAGGAGAAAACAAAGTGGAACCATCAAAGCCAAGTTAACGTGAGCTACACAAACACACAGAGCTCATCCAAGCATCCATCATACAAGTAAAATGGCACCACCAAGAGTTGGAGGACCATCCACCACAACAAAGAAACAACCTAAACGACCAATAACATATGTGGAGGTCGAGGAGGTAGCAGAAACTTAAAATATGGTGCCACCATCATTTTTTCATAGAGACTATTTACCTCCAAGGAATGATGAGGTGCCCCCAGTAAACGTACCAATGAATGTAAAGTAACCATTTCCAATAGCACCAGTTATGGTCGACATTAGTTGCGACAAAAAAGTTCCCTAAGTTGTCCAAGGATTAGTATTTATACACAAATACCACCCCAGGCTCAGGAGCAATGCTGTTAGAGCCACAAGAATGGGCGTCATACTTGGAGAAAGCCGAGATACTAAACTTATTCAAAATTTCACATTTTTTATGAAGTACATAAGTTAATGCCTGTGTAAAGGTGTTACTCAGTTGCATTCATGGGGGAAACTCTTGTTTGATACTGCATTAATTGCGTGTATCACAGGTTTGAACAAAGTAGGAGAAGACCCATCATTATTGTTCCACAAAATGGGAGAGTGAGCCCTCTCCGAAGCCATGAAAGAAAAAATCAACATATTCATAGAAAAGAGGGTTTTGGATGTGAAGAGCAATAGTGACAAAGATGTCAGGTTTGAAATGCAATTTTTTTCCAGCAAACTATTGTGAAAATGTCATAGAGACGAAGTGCCAATGACGGTAATTTTAGTAGGAGAGAAATGCAAGGAAGGATTTCAAATGAACTGGGTGACATTTTTAGTTATCCAATTTTTACAGGATAGCATGGAAGCCCGAGAGAAGGGAACTAGATTTAACTATGCATAGCTTCTCATCCTCATTGAGATATTCAGGTGGCAATATCCTGTGTCTTACCAGCACATGCGTACTTTAGGTCTCAACACTTTGGCTATTAAGTATGCCAACTTGTGGCACAAAACACTCAAGAGATGACATAATTAAAGTAACACCACTTTTTATACCTATCTGCAACTCATTACTACTATCATAGAGACCACATCGTGCATACTAGAGGAAGAAGTCATCCCATATAGGGATGTCGCACGATACAGAGCTGACATGCACCATCTGTATGTGCAAGACAAAAATGATATTGCACAATAAGATTTTCCAACCAGTTACCAGTTGACACTCAAAGATGTACACTTAATAATCACTGACTGGGAGGACGAATGAAAGAATCCAATAGACAAGCCATGGCCATAAGAAGAGGATGAAGACCAAGAAAAAAGTGAGGATGAACAGGATTTGATGAATGACACAGGCAATCTTCTTGGACATTCTAGAGTCCCTAACAAAGGACTCAAAAGAAAGTATAAGGGGCTAGAACCGACAGGAGGGGTGTGAAAAAAAGATAAAGCGCAATGTGTTGGTGTGGAATTGATCAGACCAGGGTCCTTCTCAGGTTACCAACAAAAGATACCGAAGTAGTCTAGAGCATTGGCATTTTCATCTTCCTTGAAGAGAAGAAGTCTCACCGAAGTGCAACCAAGATGAGGAAAATAGGGATGGGTAAGAAGAATACTTAGACAAATCCATACAATCTGAAGATCGTTTTTAGTCTTGCGCAAGATAGATTAAACCCAGAACTCTTTGAACATTCCTAACCTAGTTCAAAGAAAAAAAAGTTGTGTTTCATTCATAAAGAAGATATATCCAATTATGCATATCTGACATAAAGATAATACGAAGAAACATTCAAGATAATCTGAAGCTAAAAAAACACAATAATTTCAAAACAAACACAATAATTTCAAAATTTGGGTCTCTCTTTGTATTAGCATCATACAGTTCTTCTCAATTACATGATTCTACTTAGTTACAGACACAGCTCGGTCATGCCAAAGCTTAACAACAAAAATCCATGTTACTGAGACACAAGGTTAACTGAAATCCTTTCTCTTCCAACATTACAATAGGACATGACTCTATTACAACCTTGGTCTGGTTCCAAACCCATACTCTAGAACTCCAACTAACCTTTACCCAAAATGGAAAATAACAATTGACTAGCGAGGATCAACAAATATTTGAATTATGTCTCCATCCGAACCCTTTATAATCATATTCATCTCGTATATATAATCCAATTGGAATCTTTGGGTTTGAGGCTTTGAATGCTTTCCTTTCTTGTTATGTTGTAACTACTTTCTTCAGGCTGGTGTTGCACTGTCTTTCCAACCATTTTCAGTTTCTTTCCTCATTATGTTGTCCAGCTCCTCTATGAATTGCACAACTTCTGTTTACCAAAATTGGGACTGTATCTGATCCAAAAAGGATCCAGAGAAGACTAAGAACAATTCATAACTCACTAAAGCAACTCAGGACGCTCAGAATGGCCTCAACAGACAAAGAAAGGGAAAAAAATCAAAGTGCTCAAAACACAGTGAAAATGGCATCATCGTGAAGAGCACGCCACAAGATTTCCAACGGCACAAATGGCTCATCAAACGGAGTTATGGATAGAAATATATTTGCGGTCAAAGTTTGGTCAAACTATCCCAGTCAGACGGGGAATGAGTCTGCATCCGTACTGTTGACATCAACCTTAGTACGGATGACATCAACATATGTACAACATACGTGGCATGAGAAGTAGGTGACATGTGTCATTTTGATGTCAACATTGTGACATGGTAGCACTAGAGGCTGCCATGTGTCACCCATTCCATGGACAACTAAGATTTTTCCACGTGGCAGTCTGTACAGTCTGTATAGTGACATGTAAGGATAAGGGTGTAGTGTTTGACATGGTCCAATAGGTGGCTTTCATGTGGCTGAAGCATGAGCTACCATGTGACATTGGGAAAGTGCCCAATGACAATTCGTGATCAAAATTTAAAAAAAAAATAAGACTTGGTGGGTCCGCCAAATTTGGCGGGGACCCACCAAATTTGGAAACCAACCAACGGATAGAACCATCGCCAAAGTAGCGGAGCAACACATATTCAAATATATATCTAATTTGCAACATTCAAGACAAAAGGGGTTGCCCGTAGGCTTGACCCCGGGACCTCCCCCCTTATTAACGCCTTAATATATGCGCCATAACCAACCGACAAACGACCCAACGTTGTAAACAATGCCCATTTAATTATTTAAAAGGTGTATCCGCCTGAGGCTGGGAAAGAGGTGTGCATGGGTATGGTCAGGAACATAGGTCGAGGCAGAGTATGTCAACATTTATTGTAGGTTGTAGGGCATGAAAACCAAGATGGAATTCTTCTTAGGCCTGGGAGTGTCAGAGTCGGATCGAGGCATGGAGACAATCATTTTTGAATAATTTGATGCCACGAATTCACTGGTGCTATATGTTTTCTGATCTAAGCAATACTTATGCGGCTTGATTTCAGAATGAGTTATACTTATGTATTTTTCCAAACTCTTTTGTTGAGTTAATGAAAAAGCGTACCCATTTGAGAGTAGGACCCAGGGATGTTGTCCACCAGGGACAAACTCCGTTATCAAGTTTTTGTGTTCAGATTTGATGTTTATGTCTCTTGATTATTGAGATTTTCCTTCTTTAATGGTGCACTTTAATTTATGCTCATTTAATGCAATTATTTATAAGTCACTCGATGAAAATATCTTAGATCATGTTGGTATCAGAGCAGTGGTCTTTGACTTGAATTGTTGAGTGTGAATGCTTACAAGGGCCAAGCAGAAGCAGGGTGAAGGAACTCTCAAGAATTTAAATCTCAAAGTTGGTCATGCATCTCAAAGGAAGAAAATGGAAGAAGAATACAAGCATGATGAACAAGAAAAAAAAAATCATATGGTCTTTTATCACATGTCAGAAATGGTCGAACAAATGTATGGAGAGTACGAGAAGAGGATGAAGAAGAAAGGGAAGAAAAAGGAAGCACATGTTGATGATGATGCTTTGGTAAACCAAGGGGATGGAAGAGAGCCTCCTAAGCCTACATCTTCACCATCAAGTTCTAACTCTTTTTCCTCTAAGCATTCTCATCATTCTCATCATTCTAGCCATAAAGCCTCTTTTAAGAAACCATTATTAAAGCTTGATGTAAAATTTTCTTTACCTATGTTTAATGGAGATGCTAATCCTAAAAATATAGATAATTGGATCCGACAGGTTGAAGTATATTGTCTTTTTTAACATATTGATGAAGAGGAAGTTAAAGTGAAATTGGCTTCTCTTTGGTTGTAAGGCACCGCTCTTGTATGGTGGGAGAGAAAACTTCAGGACAAAAAGTAAGTGGTAATCTTCTTTCCTCATGGTCAAAATTTAAATCAACAATAAGGAAGCAATTTTATCTATTGGGTTATTTACATAAAGCAATGATGGAATGGAAAACTTTAAGGAAAAGTAAAGTTCAAACTGTACAAAGTTTCATAGAATAATTTAGGAAGAAAGATCTAGAATTAAACATTCCTTTGGATTCTTACAAAACTTTAATGAAGTATATTGGTGCACTTCACAGTTATATTCGTCATACTTTTCTCTTGTTTAACCCTACCAGTATTGATGAAGTTTGTGTGCAAGCCACTCACCTTGAGAATAAGGGAAAGCATGTTCAAGAAGATCCCCCAAAGAAACCTTCCAATATCCCACATAATTTTTTTAAGAAGTTTAAAAGGAAGGACAAGAAGACTTCCACAGTGACGAGAGAAGAAAGAAAGCCATATTGCACTCATTGCAAGAAAAGAGGTCATGATGATGAACATTGCTGGAAATTGCATCCAGAAAAGAGACCGAAACAATTAAGGGGAAAGGGGGAGACAAAAATTGTTGCTATAGTGAAACAAGATATTGGTTCTGATTCAGGAGACAAAGGAAAGATCACAATGGTTGGAGTACAAGGAAAAGATTAAATTCATTCTAGGTCAAATTCCAATAATGAATCTCATGATGATGAACAAAAGAGGAATGAATTATTTCACATAAGGGTTGTATCTAAACACACTAAGATAGATACATTATTTGATCTCGGTTCCCAAGTAAACTTGATATCTGAAGCACTTGTCAAAAATATGGGTCTTGAAATGAAACCACATCCAAAGCCTTATACTCTTGGTTAGGTATGTGTAAGAACTTAATGTCACCAAACAATGTAGATTCAGATTTTCTATTTCTTCAAAGTTGATTGATGAAGTGGATTTGGATGTTGTATCGCTTGATATATGTGGCATAGTGTTGGGAAGTCCTTATATTTATGATCGAAAAGCAATCTTCTTTTTTCATGAGAGCAAGTACCACCTTACTAAAGGGGGAGTGGAATATATTGTTAGAGCTCACAAGATGAGGGTAAAAACAACACTTTTAGTGAAGGACAAATGAAGCGACTCATAAACACTAATAAGAGATATGTACTCATCTCAAGAGAGAAATATGTCGGAACATTTGACGCTTTCCAAGGATGTGATCCTTCTCATAAGAAATAATTAATTGATATTGTTTCTAAGTATTATGATATTTTCCAGGAACCAGATGGGTTACCTCCTAAGAGGGAAATCCAACATGAGATACCTATTCAACAAGATTCTCCCCTTCCTAATGTGGGCATGTACAGGATCTCAGTTGTGGAGATGACAAAGATCAAGAAGAAGGTACAGGGCTTATTGGATCAAGGGGTCAGCAGGCCCATTTCATCTCCTTGTGGTTCTTTGATCATGATGGTGCCAAATAAAGATGTAACATCATGAGTGTGTGTCGATTATCGGGCCTTAAATAAAATCACGGTGAAAAATTGATACCCTCTTCCTCGTATAGATGATTTAATTGATTAGTTAAATAATGTTGTTTATTTCAATAAGTTGGATTTGCGTAGTGGATACCATCAAATTAGGGTTGCGGAACATGATGCATGGAAGACTACCTTCAAAACCAAACATGGATTGTTTGAGTGGTTAGTTATGTCGTTTGGGCTTTGTAATGCTCCAACAAATTTCACGTGTATGATGAATGATGTATTTAGGCCTTTCCTAGATGATTTTGTGATTGTATATTTAGACGAAATTCTTATTTTTAGCAAGACTTGGGATGAACATGTGAGGCATGTAAAGCAAGTATTGGATACTTTTCAAAGGGAAAAGTTGTATGTAAAATTTTCTAAATGTGAATTTCGCAAGACTGCATTTGTATACTTAGGTCATATTGTAGGAGGAGGACAATCAAAAATTGATCCTTCCAAGATTGATGTAATTGTAAATTAGCATGAGCCAAAATGTGTAACCGAGATCCGAAGCTTCTCAGGTGCAGTTCAATATTGGGGGAGGTTCATTTCAAATTTATCCTTTATAGCAGCTCCTTTGCATTCCTTAACTAGTGTGAAGAACACTTTTTAGTGGGAAGGAAAGCAACAAAAATCTTTCGACACTTTGAAGGAGAATATCATTACCGCACTGGTATTAGCACTGTTGATTCTTCAACAGCCTTTTGAGATCGACACGGATGCCAATGGATACGCCATGGGTGTAGTATTGATGCAATATCGTAAGCCTATATGTTACCACTCTGAAAATTTTAACGAAGTTGTTGTTAACTATCTTACATATGATAAAGAGTTGTATGCATTTTTTCAAAGCATAAAAAAATGGAAGCACTACCTGTTAGGGAAGGAAACAATCATACATATAGATCACCAACCCTTACAGTATCTCCAAGCACAAACCAAACTACAACAATATCGACACTACAGATGGATGGGTTTTCTACAACAATTTCATTTGGTAATCAAGTACAAAAGGCATACAAGTAAAAAGGTAGAGACCTATTGTCTGCAGGGAAAACTACTCTACCATCTTGGAAAGCTATGTATTCCTACAAGTGAACGAGTCCATGTAATATGAGAAGCTCACACTTCTCTTGTTTCTGGGAATTTCGGGGTAGGAAAAACTATGGCTCATTTGCAGAGTTTTTGTTACTGGCCTCAAATGAAATAAATTGTAACTAAATATGTAAAGGGGTGTGTGATGTGTTCTACTTGTAAGCCCACTAATAGAAAACTAGGGCTATACTCACCACTTTTTGTTCCATCCCATCCATGGGAAAGTGTCTC